>LTAE01001486.1:101074-118588 GCA_001647135.1 Pontederia paniculata | reverse complement strand
ATATATATTCATTCAAATATCGTAGCAATGAATGACAACTTATGAGATTGAGATGGTCATCCACCATTGTGGATCATGAATATGCTCGCAAATGAGTATTGTGGATAACCATCTCAACCAAGGTTGTTAAGATCGAGATCTTACTTAGGATCGGAGGAGGGTTGCAAGATCGACGATCGGACAAGGATCGCTTAACTAGTTACTTGATGACAAAACTTTAAATGTATTTTCTAGATCATTTTAATTATTTATAAAGTCATTTTTCAATCATTAGGTTTTTTTTTATGCCCATCCTACTATGTTTTTTTACTAATGTTATATTTATCTTGCATGCTTCGAACACTAAAAAAAATAATTAAATTATGTATACAAAAAATTTGAAGAGAATTAGAAGTATCTTTTGTCTATTTTTATCATGTCCTTAAATTTAAATATAAATATGTCATATACCTATTATTTCGTTTCTTATTTAAAGTGATATAAACTCCCATTTGAGGCATGACCCGTTTACTTTAGTTAAACTTTATGATGATGTGATTCAGACTCGGTCAATGATATACTATATATACTTGTCATATAAACATAACTTAATGAAGATCATGCTAACTTTTTTATATATTTTAAAATTAATCTTATTTTGAGCTATTAATTATCATAATTTAAATTTGAATTAGTATGAAAATGAAGATTTTTAGCTTGAAGACATATATTAATCAACAAGCACAATTGCAACTGAAATTAAACATCATTGTTTAATAGGTCCAACAAGACCACTTTGCATTCAAAACTAGGGATGTTCACGGGTCGAGTTTGACCCGATCCGATTCTAAATTCGATCCAACCTCATTGATTTTATTCGAATTGAATTGAGTCGGGTTGATGATAAAGTAGTCATCGAATTCGATCCAACTCGATCTTTATTGGGTCAAGTTGGATCAGGCCGAGTCATCGGCTTATCCAACTAAATTTGTTAATATATTTTAATTATTTTTTATAATACTTAACATCAATTATATTTTAAAAATATAGAAACATATTTTTTCAATGTTTTATAATGATTTAAAGGATTTAAAGTATAAATTTGTAATATATATATTTTTATTAAGAATAAATTAATTTAAATTTAATAAAAAATATATAAAAGTTCGGATCATCGAGTTGGGTCGAGTTCATCAGGTTCAAAAAATTAAAATTCGTACCCAACCAGTTGGTGATCGAGTTATGGTCGGGTCGATTCAGATTTGACCCGACCAATGATCCGATCCGACCCAATTGAAATTGGATCGATTCGGATCATCGAGTTCATCAGGTCGATCCGACCCAATGAACACCTCTAATTCATACCCCAAGAACCCATATGAGGTAAAAGTTTTATTTGAATTAAATTAGTATTGTTTTATTTAAAAGTTTTATAATATATTTAAGTTAAATTTAACTTCAAGTATCATAATCATTATTTTGTTAACAAATATTATAACTTGTTGGTCAACAGTTTTATTCAAATACATGACAATTTTTTTTAAAATAAGTTTGAATACTTAAAATATTTATTAGCACTACCATTTATCAATATTTTTTATTAAGTTAAACCAAATGGGCCTTTGACTTTGAATTTGAGCTTCCAAATCGAGCATAGTTTTAAACGACGTATTCCTTTTTCGAATATGTTTAAATATTCCATTGTAAACTTTCAAAGCTTTTCTTAGTTACTAACATTATATGATGATTGGGGATAATATCAGGAACTCAACGAGAGCACGAGTATCTTCTATCGAATAAATCATGATCCACGTAGAACGAGGATGTTGACCTTCTTATATTATAATACAAAGTAAACACATTCATTATGTATGAATTTCAAATCACACCTTGTTCATTATGCATGATTTACTTTCTTAGTAATTCATTTTATGAGCATGATTCATATTAGAGGTGGAGGTAGAATCGGACTCGTACTAGATTGATTCATGCTACTTGCTGTTTTTGGTTCAACGAGGCATAGGCTCAATCGGTCGAGCACGATCAAAAATTTTTGTATAGTAAACAATATTTTTTTTAAAAAAAAATAAAAGTATTCCCTAATTAAATAAAAAGCATTACGCTTTTTAATCTTAAATTTACGATAAATATTTTTTGTAATTATTTTTCTACCATTTCAATCAAGATTGTTAAGATCGAGATTTTATTTAGGATCGGAGGAGAATTACAAGATCGACAATCGGATAAGGATCGTTTAGTTTTGTGAAAGATCTTACGAATTAGATCGTAAGATCGGTAGGAGGCTAAATATAGGAAGATCGTAGGATAGATCGTAAAAGATCAAGATCTTAACAATCTTGATTTCAATCATAGAATATTAAATTTACGGTGAATAACTCTTCTAATTTTTTTTCTTTCTTACCATAGATTTAGGTAACATGGTACTCCTAATTTAATTAGATAACACCTTCGTCAAATCCATTTTTTAATTAGACTAGACCAATGCTACATCATGTTTGTGGCACCAGCATAATTTTAACAAAATTTAATGTAAAAAAAATTGATAAATTAAAATTAAATTTATTATGGGTCATGAATTTTCATAGATTTAAATTTGAATTGAAAAAAAATGAAGGTACTCCCTCCTATTATGTTAATATTTAATTTATAATGACTTGATTTAAAAGGAAAAAAAATAAGAAAAAAAATTTAACATTAAGATTTAAAAATATAAATAATATTGTACTCCCTACTTAACTAAAAAATATCTACATTAAACTCATATGAATTAGTTGTATATGAGTTAATGTGAAATATTTTGATAAATTATTAATATAAATTTATTCGGGGTCATGAATTATCCTAGATTTGAATTTGAATTAGTTATACGTGCTCTACTGTCGTCGGGATTGGGATTGGGTGGTGACTTTGAAGATTTTTAGCTTGTTGCTTCATATCAGCCAAGAGGAATTATAAATCATATTCATGAAGACATATATTAATCAACAAGCACAAAATTGCAACTGAAATTAAGCATCATCATCGTTTAATAGGTCCAACAAGACCACTTTGCATTCATACCCCCAAGAACAAATCTGAGGCAAAAGTTAAGACTCTTCTGTTGTTGCATATACAACGCCTAGCCGCCGAAGCCGTAGAGGGTGCGGCCCTGGCGCTTGAGGGCGTAGACGACGTCCATGGCGGTGACGGTCTTCCGGCGAGCGTGCTCCGTGTAGGTGACGGCGTCGCGGATGACGTTCTCCAGGAAGATCTTGAGCACGCCGCGGGTCTCCTCGTAGATGAGCCCCGAGATGCGCTTCACGCCGCCGCGCCGGGCGAGTCGCCGGATCGCCGGCTTCGTGATGCCCTGGATGTTGTCGCGGAGGACCTTCCGGTGGCGCTTGGCGCCGCCCTTCCCCAATCCCTTGCCGCCCTTCCCACGACCGGACATCGTCGCTTTGCCTTTGAGAAAAAATTGGAGGCTTTTCCTCTTTTCCCGCCGCTGCGCTGTGACAAAAGTGAAGTGAATGATGAGAAATGGAACGGGCTGATGGTTTTAATAGAGCTCTCTGTTGGTTTTGGCCGTTGGATGGAGAGGCGATCCGTGTGAAGGGCTTCTGTCTCGGTTATCGCCGTTGGATAAAGAGTCCTCGATAGTGATTGGTGGAACAACAAACCACGCGGACTATTGAGTTGGACTTTGGTTCTAGTATGGTAAAAATATTTGATATGTCTGGATTATCGATATTTTTAATTAAAGTTTTTTAGTTACCCATCTATTTAATTATAATATATTATCGATAATTTTTATTTCTCTATTATTTTTTATAATAAGCACTGCTATTATAAATGTCCTTTTAGATTATCGAAAGAAGGATAAAATATATTTTGATAAATTTATTTAATTAATCAAAAATTTAAAATGTTATATTTTATTACAAAATATTATTGTTCAACATTTTTTTATTTTTTTTAAAATTATTTTATGGACTATAAGCTTCATATATTTTATTCAAACTCATTTTTTTATCTTTATCTTTTTATTTATATAAAATAATATATAATTAAAATTTAATATTTTTAGCAATTTTTTATTTAATAAATAAAATTATAATTTATATTTTAATACTTATCAAATATTATAATATGATATTATCGATATTTTATAAAATAGTAATATATTTTATTTGATCTAGATTATCGATTTAACAAAAGTGAGAATGCATCAAAAAACTCTTAAAAGTTTTTGAGAAAACAAAAGAGTGTAAAGTTTGTTTATTTATATTTGTAATAATATACATTTTTCATTAGATTTATAATAATCAACTTGATATTCATTAATAATAAATCATTAAATAGGTATTCATCATTCACATTGTCTAATTTAATTCGTTAATTTTTCCTAATAGAGTATCCTCTTACTTGAATACATTGTTATCATTGTTATTTTCTCGAACCCGTCTTCTTATCATTGACATAAAAGAAATAAAAGAGCACATTTAAAACCCTTTTTGAAAAGAAAAAAATAAATTCTTTTTTTCGGTAATAGAAAAAAAAATTATAGTATAGTTTTGTACGCATACTTTTTGGCCTTTGTTTACTACGAGTCGGTGAGTTCCACGAACCAACGGCTTCGATGCCTTTGGGGGAGTTTAACGAACGGTGGGTTCTCCATTACCCGCACAATTTGTTATGCGCGCGCCTCCATCGACCTCGGCCACCAAGCACCGCACCATTCATTCGCTCTGCAATCCTATTCGCCGTCCTCCGCCACTGTGTTCGTCTCCCGCCGCCGCCGCCGCCGCCGCCGCCACCGCCACTTCCGACCTGCAGATCCGGCCATGGGGGACACCGCGGAGGGAACCTGTGGAGCCCGAGGACCCATCACCCACGTTATCTTCGACATGGACGGCCTGCTCCTCGGTACTCTTCGTCCGCGTCATTTGCTTATTTTCGCGAGCTCTTCGTGCGATCTCTGATCGCGGTGTCGTCGTTCCCACAGATACGGAGCCCTTCTATACCTTGGTGCAGGAGAAGATCCTCGAGCGGTTCGGGAAGACGTTCGACTGGTCGCTGAAGGCGAAGATGATGGGCAAGAAGGCCATCGAGTCCGCCCGCATTTTCGTAGAGGAGTCGGGACTCGAGGGGCTCATGACCCCCGAGGGATTCCTCCAAGAGAGGGAGGGGATGCTCCAGGAGCTCTTCCCGACCTGCACAGCAATGCCTGGTGAGCGCGTTTGCTTTTTGGGAAGAATGTAAGAAGAATAAAGTTCCTAAATTTAACAATTAATCGAGCATTCACAGAAAGAGACATTTCGACTTCTGATTGAGGGATGTTTAGATTTTAGAACATGGCTTCTTTTTAACTCCACGAAGATAGCAATAGATGTAATGAATGCTCATATGCGCTCAATCTATTTGGTTTATTGTCAGTGAGGATGTGCATTTGATTTTGGTGTACTAAGTTTTGCATTGCTTATCCTTGTGGCAGAGATTTCAGTTATCTGCTTCACTTTTCTTTTTGTCAAACCCTTACATTTGTGCAAACAATCCTGTTCCTGTAATTCCAACCTAAGCCTTCCATTAGGAATAGCACAACATTGTGCTAGTTTTTTTTTTTTTTCAAAAAGAAATTGGTATCACACATGGAGAGTTATTTTAAATTGGTTAGAAGTCAATTTCTCTCCTAACAATGAGGACTCTAGAGCTAGAACTTGAGGTTACTAGCTCCCTCGTCTCTTAATCCAGAATCTAACTCTGTTATCCAATTGAGCCAACCAAGTGGTTCAATGTTGTGCTAGTTACTCTTGTTTTTTGTAAGCAATAACCTGGAGCACTTGGGTGATACCACCTTAGTGCATCTCCATTTCTTAGGAACTTTTAATATCTAGCACATTGTTAATCCTATCATGAAAGTGAGCAGGATTTCCTATTGAGAATGAACCTTCACTGGTTCCTCCAATACTTAAATGTATATTCCCTGTTTGATGTCTTCTTACCCATTTCTGCAACGACGTCCTACCATTCATAGTAAAAGAAACAACTCAACTTATTTTTTGGTGTTAGTCACGTCATGTCTTAGGCTCCATTGTACTACAGACAAACATTATGTTAATATCATATTACAGTATATTCATTAATTAACATAGTTAGTCTATCACAAATTAATTTTTGCATTTGTGCATCAATGAAAATTAAAAACTACAGATCTGAACTGTAGATTTCCCCGGTGACTATGTTAATCAAGAAATTGATTGTCCATGCAAGAGTCTGTTCGTGATAGCACTGACTCAATTCAAATTTAGTATTTGTCCATCACTATATTCTTGCCTACTTGTTCCTAGATAAATCTTTGTTCTGGCGGACTATGGTTTTGTCTCTTTTAAAAATTTCTTCTTAAACTAGTAAGAATCTATTTACATATTTTTGGTAGCAAAGCTAATAAAGAAAAAGTTTACACCACTTGTATGCGTTACTTTCTTAGGCTGACCATCTTTTTTGACAACCATATGTATAAGTGATAAAGAATTTGAAAGATTTTGTGATGTTCAACTTTACATCATAGCGAGATTTCAGTAGCTCTTGCTTTCTATTTGAGTTCAGGTTCTTCTATCTGGAGGTTTTCTGCTTCTTTTTTTCTTCATTTCTCTCTACCTCTTATTTTTAGCATTGTTTAGATGCCGGTTCAGAGCACTTAGTTTCTTCTGGATCTTGCTTGTTATTCTGATCTTAAGTAGGCATGCATTTCATTGATTTAGGTATTCTCAAAAGTCATTACTACCTTTATCATTTGTCATCAACAATCTTCATCTGTATTATAAGATCTTCATCTTTTGTTTCTATTGAATTGTAGAGGATCATTATCTCTCTATTGAATCGTGGATGCACGATTGATGTTAAACAGCATAATGGCATATTTGGATCTTTATAAATTTTATATCTTCAAAAGCATAATTGCTTCAAATTATTATGCCGATCAGAATTACTGAATTGTTGCTTATGCAGGAGTGAAGCGTCTGGTCAGTCATCTTCATGCCAATGGAATACCTATGGCTGTCGCAACAGGGTAATGCATGATGCTTTATGAATTTGTGTTTAGTAACTCAAAGTTCGTGTCAGTTACATTTATTAGATCAAAAGATGATTGATTTGTTCATTATTTCTACAGATCCTACCAACGCCATTTTGAATTGAAAACACAGAACCATGGGGAGATATTCTCTATGATGCATCATATAGTCACCGGTGACGATCCTGATGTGAAGAAGGGGAAGCCATCTCCTGACGTGTTTCTTGCTGCTGCTAAAAGATTTGAGGTGCAAACAAATTGTATAGTGTGATATTTAGTAACCAATATTATTGATTCATTATGATATATTCTTCTCACTTATATACGTTCTAATCTCTACTGTGATCAGGGTCCTATAGAGCACAATAAGGTTTTAGTTTTTGAAGATGCACCATCTGGTGTATCTGCAGCCAAGAACGCAGGAATGTAAGTAACCATGGTGCAAGCAATTATTCAAAGTTTTCTTTCTATTTGAGAATGAATTATAATATGAATTTTCTTGGATCCAACATAACTTTAAGCCAGCACTTAGATAATTTTTCATTTAGAGTGCTTCAGCATGACCATGGTGTCAAACACTAATTTCTTACTCAAGTTATGTATCACTTAAGCAAAGTTTTCAGTTTCCTGATATATAATTTCCAGTTTTAAAAATGCATGTCAAAATGCTGAAATCTTTTCAGTGAATGTCTTATTCTCTTACCCCTTAAATGTTGCATTATGTTGTTCTTTAGCAAAAACCATCTTTGTCAGTACCTAAGTGAATGTCACTCCTGAACAACTTTCCGAGCAGGTATGCTGTTATGGTTCCAGATCCAAAATTAGATGTCTCATATCATAAAGAAGCAGATCAGGTTCTCGGTTCCCTTTTGGATTTCAACCCAGGCGAGTGGGGTCTTCCACCATTCAAGGATTTGGATAATTGAAGAATTGATTCTGAAGATTTATATATAAACTTAATGAATCATTCCAACATTTTCATGGATAATTTACATGATTCTTATTGTACAACATGACTCATTATTTTGTTCCTGGCTGGAATATGCACGGACATAACTCACACAGACATAACTCTTAAATCATCGATCCAATGAGTCATTACTTTTATTTATCATTTTAATATAATGATTTTCTTAATAATTTATAATATTATTTATTTATGTATTATCTTAATATTCTATCGTAGATAGGAGCTGTTTGATGAAAAATAATTAAAAAAATATTTTATTTTATTCCATCGAACCCTTATAAGACGAAAAAAAGATATTTTAAAAAAAAACTTATAAATTGATTATTTGACTTTTTATAAAGAAATTATTTTATCAAATAGATAGAATTATCACTTCTTTTCAAAATAATTATCAGACAATATTCTTCGATCAAACGACTCCTTGACATTTTTTAATTTTTCAAATTATATTCTACTTATTTCTCTATTTCTTTAAAAAAATTATTATATTCTTATACGAACAAATAAAAATATAATTGGTAACTCGATGAATCAACGGGTAACATCACGTTGAATCGGATTGGTCATCAACGTGATATTTCAGTGAAGCCACTCGAACCGTCGATGCATGATCGAACGTCGGAAGGCAACTTGCCCTTGAGATGTACCGTATTATTTCATATATTTGGGTAACAATTCGACATCGTCATCTCCACAAGTTTATTTATTTCTGGTAATTACTGAAGCCGCGGCGAAGCCACCACCGCTTCCCTCTCGTTGCAAGCTTCTCTTCTCCTTCCATGGCGGTGATCTCTCTCTCTCTCTCTCTCTCTGGTTGTGTACGGTTGTTATGTGGAACTTGATAAACCCTAAGTAACCCCTTCCATCTCCCAATTTGAAGAAATCGGCTATGTTTTCAAACCCTAAGCCCTGAACTCTTCTCCTGATGTGCATTAATTTTGGTCCGTCATGTATGCTTTTTTTTTCCTTAGATTAGTTGATCTATGAGATCTCTTTAGGTTGTTAATCCACATGTTGACATCCTTCAGTAGATTTTTTTGTCGCATATCTTGGCGCAGTTGCACTTTGAGGCTTCGATGATGCAGCAATCACTTATAATGTAATCTGCACTAATGCGTTCGCTCTGTCGAAATTGTCACTGTTCTAGTTGCTAAAATGGATAAAAAAATCTGTTGCTGTTCTATTGGCATGTAGCTTTTGTTCTTGTAAAATATGTGTTTCATACATCCTCACTTTAGTAGTTTGTTGGTGCATTTTCTATCTCTATCTGCTGACTTTTTCTTTTTTTCTTAAAAATGTTACTACTTTCACATTGTTTATGTATGAAATGGTATGTGATGTCAGTTTCATTTCTTCTTTAGCTAATATATGTGCTGATGACCTTTCTAGTACAAGGTCCTACAATGTTAGATCTTGCAAAGGGTTTGGTAGGTCTTAATTGCAATATCATGTTATCTGCATGCTCCTGAATTTCTGATATTTCTTTGCATTACAGACCATACCAGTTAATCCAAAACCTTTCTTAAACAATTTGACCGGCAAGCCAGTGATTGTCAAACTCAAGTGGGGAATGGAGTATAAAGGTGATTCTGCATGTTCTCTGAATGAATATCACATCAAAAGTTTTTTTTTCCCTCATTTCGTTGCGCAATTAATGAGAAACGTGGGAGTGTCATTGTTGATTTGTGTCGCTATCTTCTTTCAGGTTACCTCGTTTCTGTTGATTCATACATGAACCTACAGGTACCATCGAATTTGTAATATTTTGTGGACATTTCTATCATGCTGATTGTTATTTTTGGCATTTATAACATGCAGTTGCCATGAGCTAATGCAGACTTCTGCTCTTACAGCTTGCAAACACTGAAGAATATGTTGATGGACAGTTCACAGGGAATCTTGGAGAGATACTGATAAGGTAATGAAGATGTTGTTCTGATGGCTACATTTTTTTTCCTAGAACTCTGGTGGCAAGATGTTAGATGTTCCAGTTTTCTGGAATGTGCTCTCAATTTGTTGCGACCATTAGGCTTAAAACTAGTGTCTTAATAATGTTCGTAATTGGCATCACCTATCCTTGATCCTCCATGGTTGCTGTCCATCTTTTTGAACTGTTCTGCGTGAGCATTCTAATTGTTTCTTATATTCTGATTATTTATTAATGAATATTGCGTTTTACTGTGTCGATGCTCTTCTGTTTATTGATTGTTTTACTATTAGTTGGAATCTAATGGAGTTACACTTCATATGTAGGTGCAATAATGTTTTGCATCTTCGAGGTGTACCAGAGGATGAAGAGATTGAAGATGCTGATTGAAAGGAGGCTCATATTTTCTTATTTTAGCCATAAGGATGCTTTTATATGGTTTAAATTCACTAGCAGTTGCTGCAAGCAGATTGATCGAAGCTTGTCTGTGATACAACTTACGCTTATCATCCTCTTGATCCTCGATTGTATTTGTGTTTGTGATTCGATCCAAAATTTATTGAGCCACTGTTAGATATGGTGACTTAAATCTCGAATGTTGATTTTTTTTTTTTTTTTGCGTGCGTGTCAAAGATAGTGTTTCTTGTAACGGTGTGTATGCCACACTTCAAATATGAGACCATTAGTTCCTGCAACGCAATGAAGCTCAGATCGCTTCTATTATTTGAGCCGAAGTGTTGAATGTTGCTTTTGAACTTGTTCATTTCACCTGATGGTGGGGATTTGCAGAATTTCATGTGGCCTTTAAAAGTAGCTGCAGCATTATTTTTTTTATTGTGGAATACACTTAACTGATCTATTAATTAATCATTTCGAATTTAATTAACTAGCAACAATCGTAATGTAGGCATCTCGTACCATATTGATGCAGGAAAAACTTGGTTTGGTACAAGTGCAAGTTAGGAAAAATGAATGACCTTTTTTAAATGAAAATTTATTTCTCTTCATTATTTTTATCATCGGGTATTGACAAAGGCAAAATGAACTACTTTCCCAGCAATCACATTTCTTTTGGATGTTTGGTTTCATCGAAATAAACTCGCCTAAAAGTTTTTTTTTAGGTACCCGTTCAGGGCTCCCGGTGTCTAGGGCTACTAACATCTGACTAATCAAGGTCGAATTAAAGAGCAGAATGGTATTTCCTGATCAAATTGATGATTTCGAGGTCCGAACTCGGGGCTACTAATTCTCGGTCTCTCAACTTGGGACACATCCCTACTAATTAGGCGTCACAATTGAACTTGGTTGCCTAAAAATATATTTATTTCTCGTGAAACAAAATTCTACAATATGAATTGATAACAGGAAATAACTTGCAAGGGATGTATAACCCATTTTATTGATTTGTATAATAAAACTTATCATCGTTTCCGAATTTCTCTCATCCTTGATTTGTATAAAACCCATTTTATTGATTTGTATAATAAAACTTATCATCCTTGATAACTTCATATGAATACATTCCTAGCTAGATTGTGAAAAAAAAATTACAGCTAACAAACCAATATATGACTGGCAATGGCGTGACATCTCTTTGAGATATCTCCGAAACTGAGACTTGCTTTGGGTTTCTCAGGAAGAAATGCCACTGGACGGAGAAACTAACGAGCATTTCTACCAGACATCCCTCAGGTACCTTCCTTCCATTTGCAAATTCTTGATCATACTCTCACTCTTCGAGTTATCAAGAGATCCCTGTAAAGCATTCTGAATCGGTTATCCGGTACAAGATTACAAAGACAAGTACAAGCAATCTGTATTATGTTTCAGACATTTCTGCAAACAAATTGTGACCCTAGATTAAGTCTCATTGTTCCTGGTTATGGTGACTATAAAGGGAACACCATCACTCGTTTTAACTTCCAAGGCACCGACTAGCTTCTCTACCCTAAACAGTTTATTGAGTTTCAACTAGTGTAAACAAATATCAGGGAGGTATTGGTACATCAAGACCGTTATCAAGGCATTTGGTATGCATAAAAAATATGGACCAGTTACAGTTTACACATGTATTTGCCACTCTATAAAATGCCCTGCATATGCCAGCACTTCATGCTTTTTATTGGTCGAAGAAAATAATGAATAATTTAACATGAAATCCTAAGCAACCTTGATGGAAGCATAAGCAACATGGACTGAGATCCTCTAACTCCAGCTTCTTACATAATTAGGGATCTTAATTATGTTGCTTATTGGATGTAAAACTTATTAGATTCAGGTCGGACAGTAACTATCATAAAAGTTATATGAAACCAGCCAAGACATGGTTCAATGTAATATACGTCACTTACTCTATATAGGATCACATGAGTATTGTTTATTAGATGATCGATATGTATTATGATATGCAGGTTTTAAGGTAGATGCTTTAACTTCAACTGTTGGTGTGCCGAAAATGCTGAATTTAGTTAAAGACATAAAATATGATTTTTAAAAATATTAAATATTAAAAAAAAGTCTCGATAATTGTTCTTCTATATTAAAGTATAAAAAAATGTAATGTGATTTTTAATAAATTTTAGGGTAAGTTTTAGTTAGGTAAATGAAGGGTACAAAAGACTTAAAACGAGAGTGTAAAATAGGAAACCAGATGTAAGTGCTCACCTGTTCTTGAACAATGGTATGAAGTACTCTGTGGACATCTCGAGCCATACCCTTAGCATCACCACACACATAGATATACCCACCCCTAGAAATAATATTCCAGATTTCAGAAGCCTGAAAAATGAAACATGATCAATTTAGTAAACGCTATAATTTTATCTCATAAAATGTAAGGAGCTGTAAAATCAAAGAATAAAAAATAAAGCAAAAGTAATATTACCTTTTCAGCCATCTTATGCTGCACATACTCCTTAGTTGGACCATCACGAGAGAAGGCAACACTCAACTCAGAGAGTGCCCCAGTTTCAACAAAGTTTCTCAGCTCATCCTCGTAGATGAAGTCCTGAAAATTTCAGAAATGCATTCAATAGTTAAGAGAGCATAGAATAAGAGATATGAATCAATCTGTTTTAGCTTGCTGGAATTTAGTTTTGGAACATGAAATGTTTTCTACCGTTTTGCGGTGTCTGCATCCAAAGAAGAGAATGGCATGTCCAATTTGAGTTCCAGCCTTTTTCAGTGCTAACCTTTCCTGAGAATGACAACATCAAATTTGTCAACGCCTTGGCCAAATAAAAAATCTATACATTTTCTCTTTGCATTAACATTCATTTACGTAAAAAATTATGCCAGCAAAATACCTGCAAGAAGCCCCTGAATGGTGCCAACCCTGTCCCAGGGCCAATCATTATAATTGGGGTAGAGGGGTTTGCTGGAAGCCTAAAATTTGATTGTCTTACAAAGATAGGAGCCCAACTGCAATCTTGGCTCTCTTCCAGTGGAATAGCATGCTGTAGAACAGATTTACTCAGGTAAGGTAATATGAAAAATAAGCAGAAATAAGGTTATTATAAAAATAGAAATAGAACTGTGTCAAGTTTGAAGAACAAACTTTTTAAATTAGGGGTTAAGGAGTGTGTAGCACAGTTTTAGTGTAGTCCGTGTAGCGGACGAGAAAGTAACGACACTCATTATTCAAATTATTCAAAAAAATATGAATATTATTCACAACACTTTTTTATAAGTGCACTGCACATTCTTTTTTCCCTTTAAATTATTGATGAATATTCTCTCTTTATGATTTGAAATATCTTGATGCATTTGAATTGCACACAACAAATGAAGAGTAACAGATTACCTTCATCCAAGTTGAACAGACTCCTTTGTGACTCCTTCCCGATGGCATTTTCTCTTTCACCAATGCACACGTTACATGTATTCTAGCCGGTGCCATCCTACAAGATATCTAGATCATAAATAAACTAGAACACCTAGTTAGGATAACAAAAAACAAAAGTAAAAAAATTGACTATTACATTGGAGAAGATGATATTGAATAGTATCTTGGCTGCAAGCGAGGTGAAATTGCAGCAAAGAAAACTCCGAGTGGAGGTTTCGCTGAAGGGAATTCCGCCATAACCTCTAGGACGCTCCTCTGACTTGCAACAACCCATTCAGAATATTCATCCTACCACCAAAATAATATAGGATGAACAACAATCAACCAAAATAATATTCATCCTACCAACCATGTGAGTTTCAAAACCAGCAATCAACCTTCCCAGCAGGAGAAGCTAAAAATCTAAGTCGCGCAGCTTCAGCAGGATTAGATGCATACTTAGCCATTGCAACTAAGGCACTCTGAAAACCAACAAGATAAATTAATTGACACCAAGCTCGCAAGCTGAATAAATTGTAAACTAGAAAAAGCGAACAATGCAAGAATGTCACACCTTTTTGGGAGAGTTCAGAAGATCAGCATACCGGGTTAGTGCAGCTCTTAAAGTACATGGGGATGGAAATGGAGGTGACAGACCACCGCCAAGTGGTGTTCCATCCTCTTTGTCAGCATGGATTGAAAAGTATAAATCTGATGAATAACCCAACAATTTTTCAGCCTCCTCTACAACC
Source organism: Pontederia paniculata (assembly GCA_001647135.1). Lineage (NCBI taxonomy): Eukaryota > Viridiplantae > Streptophyta > Magnoliopsida > Commelinales > Pontederiaceae > Pontederia > Pontederia paniculata. Next base: position 104,068 of record LTAE01001486.1, on the reverse strand, counting down.
TCTACGCAATTCTCTGCAAACACACCAACATGATCCCCAGTTTCATACCTGTAGAAGGCATAATCATAGTGGTCGATCAGACTACAAACCAAGATGGAGTGGAACTGTGGATAATTGGAACTCCCATCGAATTAGGATAAGGTGACTGAGGAATGAGCAATAGTATTAATAAAAGAAGTTATAAGAAGAAAATACTTAAACGAAAGAACCAACGAGGACAACCAAAAACACATAGGAGAGCAACTCAAACATGTAAGATTTATTTCAGAGGAATCATGAAACAATCTCTCCATGGATCAACAAGCTAGTCAATAGTAAAAAAAAATGGAACTTCATTATAAGATGATACTCAAAGTCTAAAACAAATAACAAATCTGAAACTAAAAAAAATATACAAGTTACTAATAGACCACGTGCAACAAATGCATGAGAGTTTCTCAAACTCCACTTTCATATAAAATTCTTTGGTGCTCGAGATATCAGCTTAGAGAATGGATGGATAATTGACATCATTACAAGAAGAGATAACCAACAAGTGGAATATACGATGTTGCAACTTCAAGTCAGCTGGTTGTTTGGTTGTCATAAGTATTATTCTCTTCCAAAATAAAATTGCAGACGTAAGATTCATCGGAGACAAGATTTTTGAACACATGGGTATGCATATTAGCTAATGCATCTCCAGACCATAGATAAACAAGAGGAAACTATAAGTCAAAATAAAAAAAAGGGAAAGGCAAGCGAGGAAAAGGCAGAGTTGCTAATTTGGCATGGGCACCAAAACTTTATATTACTCAATTGCACAAAAGAAATGATAACTATATTTCACCATAAAGAAAATAACAAATGCAACTTATGTTAAATCGCTTACATAAGTCCGGCACCAGCAATGTCAAATTCCAAATGAATGCAAGACCGATCAGAAACCGGTGTATGAAGCTCCCGCCGCACGGCCACACTGGCTCTTCAAGGTTCAGAAAAAGTGTGAATTGCCATTTAGTACACCAGTCAGTTCTATTAAAGAACACAAAAAAATAAGCACCTGCATGGATGTTGAATGTCATGAACAGCATGGCCATTCGCAAGAAACCAACTCTTGTTCAGGTGTGAAGCATCTTCATGTTTGATAAAAACAACACGGTATTCGGGAATGACAGCTGTGTAAGTAGTCACACTCGCACCTGAAGCAGTATCTTCATCATGGAGCAACTTATCCAACTCGGGCCGTAAATTTTCTCTCCTGGATCAAAGAATTGTCACCATGAGAAAAACAATAAAAGTTATGCCTTTTTTCTACAAAAAGACAGCATTAAAGAAAAAAATTAGCGAGATTAGATATTTAAGCTAATATTTCATACCATGCAGTGAAATCATCTTCAATGCATTGATCATCATCTCCAAGTCCCACAGGTACAAGACGCTTCCCACCTTTACAATAAAACATACAAGTATTATAAGTTTGATACTCGATAATAATAAAGACATAGGAAAACCTTCAAAGAATCAATTCCAGATCACATTGGATTTGTATCAAATAGGCAAACAAGAAGAGAACATGAAACCACAATAACAGTATCTGAATCCCCAGTATAATTATATGTTTCAGGATACACATCTTCTAAAATAAGTATCCATGAAAGGGAAAGGGAGACTGGTATAAGACCTTAGCAACGTAAGCTAACTCATCAAAAGAGCATATACCTTGTTCAGCGAGGATCTCGTCCACCACCTGTGCAACCTTCATGTTTTTAAGCATAATAAAACACAAAAACGTCAATGCCAAGAACAGATGCATCAAAATTGCTCACTTTTATATTTTTGACATTGCACGGCAACTGATACCTTATTGAAATGTTCGTACTGCTTGTTGCCCAGTCCAAATACCGCATACTGAAGATTTTTTAGCCAAATTTCCCGTTCTTTCCCCTATGAACAAGCATCAAGACCATATCAGGTATCAGAGACCCCCAAAGCCAAAGAATTAGATAATAATTTCTGCCCTTCATAATCATAAAATCTCAACCTCAGTAAACCATTTGTAGAACCGGGCAGCATTGTCAGTAGGCTCCCCATCTCCATAGCTGTAACTCCCAAATCAATCAATCCATGTTCAAATTAGGATCGAATTTTGAAGTTTTCCCGATGCTAAAAGACATCTACTTACGTGGCCAAAAGAAACAGAGCCAAAGTCTCCTTCTTCATCTTCTCCTCGAACTCCTCATCATTGGCAGCATAATCATCCTACCAACAAACGTAACCCATTCATCATTTGATTGTTAAAGTTTCATCAATTCAGCACAAGCACAACAATGTAGACGCAGAAAAAAAATATGTTTACCATATCAACGATTCTAAAGCTGGCATTTTCATATCTCGCCTTGGCTTCCTCAGCAAGCGCCTAGCAGTAATTGGGACGAAAAAGAAATAAAAAAACACGGCAAGAAGAAAGGAATCGAGCGAGATCAGAGGCCCAAATCCAAAACCTTGGCGAATCCCTCGGCGGTGCCGGTCTGCGTGCCGAAGAAAATGGTGACCTTCTTCTTCCCGTCGTCCGGCTCGGCCTCGGGGTCGAGCCTAAGGGTAAGCGGCTTGAGAGGCTCGACGACCTTGCGGGGCTTCTTGCTGCTGGATCGGCGCCAGAAGAGGAAGACGGCGCAGGCGACGAGGACGGCGACGAGGAACGTGAGGGGCTCCCGATTCTGCGCGATCGCCAACCCGACCTCAGGCGGCACGCCATCCCCGTCGACGGATCCGGAGAGGATGACCGAGAAGAGGTCGATCAGCGGCAGGTGCTTCGCCGACTCCATTATTGTCTCTGCCGCCGCCGCCGCCGCTTACGTAGTTGCTATGGAAACGTAGTGGAAGAGGAAGAGGAAGAGAGGTGATGGAAGCGGAGCTCTTCTTCTTCTTCTTCTTCTTCTTCTTCTTCTTCTTCTTCTTCTTCTTCTTCTTCTTCTTCTTCTTCTTCTTCTTCTTCTTCTTCTTCTTCTTCTT
>LTAE01001486.1:88262-98375 GCA_001647135.1 Pontederia paniculata | reverse complement strand
CATTTCCCTGGTTCATTCTTCAAGTACTTTATTATTCTTTTTGCTGCATATAAATGTGATTGTTTCGGCTCCTGCATAAATTGGCTAAGATGTTGAACAGCAAACGAAATATCTGATCGTGTTATTGTTAAGTATATAAGTCTTCCAATTAGTCGCTGATAAGGACCTGGATCATCCAATACTTTATATGTGCTATTCTTCACAAATATCCTATCAAACCCTGCAGAAGTTAACTTCAAATTCTGCTCCAAAGGAACATTTGTAACTCTAGCACCACTTGTACCAGATTCTTCAATGAAGCTTAAAGCATATTTTCGTTGAGTAAGAATTATACCTTTCTCTGATCGCAAAACCTCCAAGCCAAGAAAATATTTTGATTCTCCAAGACTTTTGATTCGGAAACTACTCTGTAAAACATGTTTCACTTCTTCAATGAGTTGAACACTATTGCCAGTTAGTAAGATGTCATCTACATATACCAAGAAGACAACAATATGATCATTAACCTTCTTTGTAAACATAGAATAGTCTAGCTTGCTTTGACAATAACCAACAACTAAAAGAACTTGAGTGAGTTTTAAATTCCATTGACGTGATGCTTGTTTGAGACCATATAATGACTTTCACAATCTACATACCTTCATCTTCTCCCCCTGATTGCGAAAACCAAGAGGAAGCTGCATGTAAACCTCCTCAAACAAGTCGTCATTGAGGAAGACATTGTTCACATCTAGATGAAAGAGTGGCCAACAATGTTGAGCAGCAATAGAAATGACTGAACGAATTGTTGTCATCTTCGCAACAGGAGAAAAAAGTTTCAATATAATCAATACCTTATTTTTTATTATAACCCTTGGCCACTAAACGAGCTTTATACCTTTCCACCTCACCATCAGCCTTGAATTTGATCTTATATACCCACTTACAGCCAATTACATTTTTACCCGGGGGTAAGTCCACAACATCCCAAGTGTTGTTCAACTACAGTGCATCTATTTCTTCCTTCATTGCTTGGACCCACAAAGGATTCGTCATAGCTTCAGAAAAAGTTGTAGGTTCATGTATGGAGTCGATCTTAGCAAGAAAAGATTGATAATGCATCGACATATGAGAATAAGATATGAAGACAGAAATAGGATATGTAGAGTTTTCTGAACAGGAGGCTGCATTAGTAACATAATCATGAAGCCAAAGAGGAGGCTTGATAACACATTTTGGTCTGTTATTAGCCACACTAGATGGAGTATCAGTATGACCAAGATGAATATCCGGAGTATCATTATGATCAGGCTGAAAATTCTGAGTATCATTAGGAGCATAAATATGATCATCTGAAAATAAATCAAATGTATCACCAGAAACAGGAATGTGATCATCTGAAAATAAATCAGAAGTATCACCAGGAACATAAACTGGAGGAGCTGATAAAGTTCCATGAATATCAAAATTCTGAATAGATGACGGTTGAGAGAAAATATCTGGTGAGAATGGATCAAACTCTGAATCATTATTCATGGTTTTAGGAATGAGCAAATCTAAAGTATCACTATGAGAGAAAGGAAATAAATCCTCATGAAAAATAACATCCCGACTCACAAAAATTTTGTTTGTAGTCAGATGTAATAATTTGTATCCCTTTTGTGTACTGGAGTATCCCAAAAAATACAGAAGCTGCTGCCCTTGGAGAAAACTTGTCTGAATTGTTTGTAGTTACTGCATAACATAAGCAACCAAATACCCTGAAATGGTCAAGCTTAGGAGCAGCCCCAAATAACTTCTCATAAGGACTTTTATTATCCAAGACAGCCAAAGGAAGATGATTGATAATGTGTGTAGTTGTCAATACACAATCTCTTCAGAACCGAATAGGTAGTGAACTTTGAAAACGAAGTGCTTGAGCAACCTCAAGTAAGTGACGATGCTTTCGTTCCACAACACCATTCTGCTGAGGAGTATAAGCACAAGTAGTATGATGTATAATTCCTTTTTCAACGAAAAAACTTTTGCAGCTATTATTTGTAAATTCTGAACCATTATCAGATCTGATAACTTTGATATATTTGTTAAACTGAGTATGAATTAACAGGATAAATTGTTTGAGGAACAACTCAGGTTCATATTTCAACTTCAAAAGAAAAATTCAAGTCATCCAAATACAATCATCAACAATTGTCAAGAAATAACGAAACCATCATATGTTGAGGATTTATAAGGACCCCATACATCTATATGAACTAAATCAAATGGTTGCAATGATACAGATTTACTGAGTACAAAAGGTAATCTTGATTGTCTAGATGGATGACAAACTTGACAATGACATTTATTGACAACTTTAATAGCTTGCAAAGTGGTCACAAACTTGAACTTGTTGAAAGGTATATGTCCCAATCTTCTATGTCACAACAAAGAATCCTTATCTATTTCAGCAGTTGAAACAAAATTCTCAGACGTGTTCTTCACAGATTTGATACTTTGTTGTTGAAGACTTGTGGCTAAACTATTCTCTAATCATGTAGGAATTTGTATCAGGTAATAGAGACCTCCTTCTTGTCTACCAATCCCCTTCACCAGCCCAGAACAAAGGTCCTGTAAGATACATAAATCAGGATAAAAGATCACTGAACAATAAAGATCCTTAGCTAATTTGGAGACAAATATCAGATTATATTTAAAATCAGGAAGATAAAGAGCATTATTAAGTTTTATCTCCTACTGATATAATATAATCTCTTGTATGTGTTATGGTATTAACATCTCCATTAGGCAATTTAACTTGCCTTTTGCCAACTAATTCTTCGACATTGGTAAGAGACTTCAGAGAAGAAACCATGTGATCAGAAGCCCCTAAATCTATTATCCATTTGACCTTTGTGTGTCCAAATATTAGAATATCATTACCTGCCATACTTGCCATAACACTTGAAGATGATGAACCTTGATTAAGGATCTTCAAGATCTCCTGATACTGTTCAGAACTAATGGCTGGTGATTGCATTATTGAGGAAGACTCAACTGAAACACTTTCTGAAATATTACTCTACCAAGAATTTGAACCTTCTGGAAGAGTTGCCTGATTAGCTGCAAACTGATTCTTGTTCTTGGTAAACTTGAAATTAGCCGAAAAGCCAATGATCTTATAACATTGTGTTTTGACATGCCCAGGTTTGTGGCAGTACTCACATAACCGATTTTTATTTTTCCTCCATTTATGATTCTGAACATTAGCTCCAAGCATACCGACAGAGTTTATTACAACACAAGAACTAGAATTAAAGGAATTCTTTCTTTGAGACTCTTCTTCAACTAACATGGAATATGCCTGATTCACATTTGGCACAGGCCTCATAAGTATTATTTGTGACTTTACTGCAGAATAAGTCTCATTCAATCCATTCAGAAACTGAAACAATTTTAACTGTTGAAAGTATTCTGTTTCTTCCGGATTTGGAACACCAAGAGAAGGTATCATAGAAAACAGTTCTTCCCAGAGAAACTTGAGTTTTGAATGATACTTTGTAATCCCCATGGTCCCTTGTGCCATTACAGCTATTTCTCTGTGAAGATGAAAAATTCTTGTACCATTGATAGTGTCAAATCTTTCCTTAAGATCTTTCCAAACTTTAACAGCATCAGAAGTATATGCATTAGTCCCAATTAGATCATTAGAAACAGTACTAATTATCCAGGATAATACAACTGCATTACAACGATGCCACTGATTATGCAGAGGTGAATCAAAACATTCTATTCTGCAAGATCCATCTATGAAACCTTTCTTATTTTTGCCAAGTAATGCATTAGTCATCGCAGCACTCCATTTAGCATAATTCTCACATCCAATTAACTTTATAGATATCAAAATCAATCCTGGTGAATCAGATGGATGAAGAAAAAGTGGATGTGTATGATCTAATGCTAAAACAGCAGATGCAGCAGAATCAGCAGAATTTGAGCCAAGATTTGTAGAATTTGAGCCAGGATTCAAAGGCGGATTTAAAGAACTCGCCATAATATTCAAAAAATCCAATGAACTGTGAATATAGACCGTGAATTCGTCTCAAGAAAACCAGACGAAGAAAACTTGATCTCTAAGAATACCAAAAAACTAAACCAGAAGCAAAGCTGATTGATGAAGATGAACGATCTTACAGATAAAAAATGATTGATGAAAATGAACGATCTTACATATCTATAACATGACAAATGATGCTGCAGACCATGAATATCTCCACTTTGCTTATCTTGTGAATGGATCATGACTTGCTCTGTCAAAAATAGATCGATCCAGAAGAATTCTGCATAAACGCCATTAGAGACCTCAAAAGGTTTAGAATATGAAGAGAGTGATACGAGCGATTGGGGGAAAACTTGAACTGGAAATTTTATTATGCAAAAGTGCAACTAACTAACTCCTCTTCTCTTCCTTTTATACTGTACATAAAAAAATATCTTAGTCCGGGCGTCCAGTGATCGTGAAATCAATGAGTGGGCATCCATTGATAGAACGATCAATGGAGGTCGTCCGATAGTCAAGCCATTGGACGTCCACTGATAGAACGGTCGTCCGGTGATTGACCACACGGTTGTCCATTGATAAAGCGGTCATCCAGTGGTCGAGCACATGGTCTTCGACTAATAGAGCGGACATCCAGTGATTTCCACTAATAGAGCGGACGTCCAATGATCAAGCGCACGGTCGTCCATTAATAGAGTGGACATCCGGTGGTCGATCATTCGATCGTCCATCTATAGTGTGGACGTCCGTTGATAAACCGTGTGGGCGTCCATTGATCAAGTGATTAATGGACCGGGCGACCATTGATCAGCTCCGCCAGTGTACAATAAAAATAGAAAATTATAAGATCCATAATTACATATTACAATATCCATCTTGTAACAAAATCTTAATCTCATATGCATGCATTCGCGTGTATTGTGTTCATTGTGAGTTCAACGAGATATTAATTATCATAAAATACATGGAAAAATGATTTTCCTATTTCTTCGTACTATTTTCATCTGATATTATTCTATGCGATTATCCGAGAATATTTACTTTTAGGTAAATGATTATCCAAATACTTTTAATATAAAAAATGAAACAAAAGCATGGGCTAATGCATGCGCCCATGATTTATCCGAATTGACGGTGCCGATTATTTATTCCTTAACGAGGTAGGTTGGCAGGTGTTGGATGAGAGAGAATTAGTAATTGTTAATTTAATACTCGTCTTCCAGTCTTTGTTGCCATAATTAATAATGGATTTGCAAGTTTGAAGCCCATTTAAAAATGTCTCGAGTTCAAATCTTTTAGATATAATAATTTTTTATTAAAATTTTCACTTATTAAAGTTAGATGTCCGATTTGAAGTGACAAAAATTAATTATATACTAATAATCTCAAATGCTACGGAACAATAAAAAAAATAATAGATTTGCACATCACAGCAAGTGTGCTTTCTTTCATTTGTCCAAGTTTTCAATGACCATCTACACTTTATTTATCACTTTATTTGCGAAGAATATTTTATTTTGATTTTACCTTTGTCTACCAAATATATTCTCAAAATTCAATAGTGTTACCTCCTCTTAATTACGACGACTTAAAATATTTTAATTGCATTTGGAAGCGAGAATCGTATCAAAACTTGAATCTGATTCTCTCTTAAATAATTTGATGTTTGTAAAATTGATAGAAAATTTAATGTGCCTAAACTTAGTCACCTAATTCCAGATTCTCATGAAAATTAATATTCCTTAAAAACATGAATTCGTTGTTTTAAGTGACATTTCCTTTTTTCTCTCTCACCTTTCTCTATTTCCTCTTTAATCTAAGTTAAATTAACTTTTACATTTATTTAATTTTATAAATATTATTTCACTATTTTTTATTATTTTCCTTGATTTTTTAAATTTAAATTTAACAAACTATTTTATCATGTTATACATAAGTTTTAGAAATTATTTAAATTTAACTATTTTTATATTATTTATTAAAATTATTATTACATCATTTTGAAGATATTATATAAAAATATTTTTATATTTTTTAATTAAATTAGTATTTAAAAAAAAGAATATTTTACTTTTTTTATTCTCACGTTTAAATATTTATTCAAATGTTAGAATTAATCTATCAGATTAACTTTTTAATTCTCATTCTATAAATACTACTTTTTTAAACTTCTTAAAACTTAAGTTTTAGAAATCAAACGCTATCTCGGAGAGTTTTTTTTTATTAAAAAGAAATACCATAGATATAGAAATCTATACTGAGCTTATGTTCTTCCTTTAAGATATTTTATTTTACGATATATTAATTTTTTATTATCTTTTTCGTCAAAAGGTCGCTATTTTAACATTCTAGAGCCAGCTAGAGAGAGCGGAGCAATAACTTCCGGAGTTTGAAGGCAGGGCGTCGAGTGTTGAAGCCGTGGTAGTTGATCCAATTAGAAAAAAATAATAAGAAACGTCTCAAACTTTAATTTTTAATAAATGTTGGATATTAACATTAACATGAATAGATATTAAGTTATGCCCTCACGAAAACATTCTTCTACAAGAAAAATAGGAGTGTAAACCTAATAAGTGTAAATATGTGTAAACTCATTTATTTCGAAAAAAAAAATTTTTGACAAAAAAAAATTAAATGAAAGTTTTAAAAAATAAAATAAAATGAATGAGTTTACGCAACTTACACCCTCATTTCCCCTTCTTCTATCAGAACATTTCTATTTATTTTCTTTTGGTTCTCACCTTTTAATGGCAAATGACTGATGAACAAGATGTATAACATATGAACAAGATTGAGAGGATAACATAAGCACTATATTTCCAAGAGTTCTTCCCTCACTTCAAAAATGTTTCCTTAAAACTAATTAAGCGACATGGAATGATAAATTTTCAAATCATTTTAAAATCAATATTTATAGTTTTTCATTGAAAACTAATTAAGTGAGGAAAAAAATTAAAATTTAACACCAAAATCCTCGCTAATTTACATCGAAAAATAATTCAGTCCAACTTTTGTTCCATAGGCTGTCATAAAAATACCTTAAGCCAAAATTGCGCTATTTTGTACTTCATCGGATACTTCATGGGTCAGACGAGACAACTCAATCTTGTGCCAATACGATTTTTTTTTCAAACACACATTAAGTAATTTATTTTTGAATAAAAAATAATTTTATTTTTTAATAAAATAATTTAATTATCTGCGCTAGATGTAATTTCAATATCAGATATATTTATTTGACATATATATATGCCCATTAAACTCTAATATATATATATATATATATAATTTAAAATTTAGGTAAATTATATAAATATGGTTAAGCGAGAAACACGTATATAATTTATCCTATTAATTAATAAATGAATTAATAATTGTAGAAGGAGAAGATCCAATCATCCAAATGATTTTAGAATCTCATTAATGTCACTCTTTTATGACCATTTTATTAAAGAATATGTGGAGCAGATTTTGCTCCACATGAATGGGCTGTCATCAGATCTATAATAAATGACTCAGATATTTATCTTCATTTAAAATGAAGGGCCCCATGTGTTGATCTGAGCTCTTCATTATAGATCTGATGGCAGTCCATACATGTGAAACTCAATCTGCTCCATATATTCCTTATATAATATTTTATGTATTATAAAAAAGTTGTCAATAAAGATAAGAAAAATAAAATGGTATAATAAAGAGTAACATTGAAAATTTATGAGTGACAATAAAAATATTCATGTTTTACCCGTGTTAAAAAAACATTGAACAAGAACTTTTCATGTTTTTTTGTTTTTTTTTGTTTTTTTAGATCCATTTGTAAAAAAAAGTACTTTAGCAACGAATACTAAGATTTTAAATTTTGTAGTCTCATTATTTTCTAATTCTAAGAGCGGTAAACGATTCGAAGTTCGAATAACAAATCGCCCCTAAAAAAAAGGTGAATAGAAGAACTAAACCCCCTTTTAGTTCCTCCATTAACCAAAGCTCCCCGAGTTCCCACATTCCCGTGACTCAGTCCGATTTCCGACTCCGAACGAGTTCCTAATCTTTCTTCTTCTTCTTCGTAGCATCGGCAATTTTTTCCTGTTGAACTTGAAAGCTTTGCTCCAATGCAGTCTGCGGGAGCGCCACCCTTCGGGATCGGGTGAGTCGATCGATCTCCCTTTCTTTCTTTGATGCTTCATTTCTTTCCGACGTTGAAGGCGTAGGGTTTTCTCGCTTCCAGGGAGTACGACTTCGCGGATGCCGGCAATCTGGAACATTGCGCCAAGTACCTCAACCAGACCCTCGTCACCTTCGGATTCCCGACTTCGTTGGATTTGTTCGCCACAGATCCGGTTCGTTCTTCGTTGCCCTGAGCTTTTCTGTTTCTTTTGTGGCTTTTTTTGTTCTTGATTTCTCGAAATTTTGGAATTGCAGGTTTCCATTGCGAGGACCTATAACTATCTCCACTCTCTGCTCCAGCAGCGGCAACGGGATATCGAGTTCAGGGAGGCGTCCAACGAGCAGTGACAAAGGTGTTTCTTCTTTTGAGAGTTGGATCTTTGTTTGCTTCCAATGTTGTGGAACAAGTGCTTTGTGCAGTTTATGTTGTCATATTGCTGATTTGGGTGATACCTTCAATTGGTTTATGCAACAATCTATTCTTTTGTAAATTTGCATAGTCTTTGCTTGGATATAAATTATCAACTTCATTTAGTGTTTTCCGTACTAGGTCTTCAGACTCGAAGACTAGGCAATCTCATAGAGTTTATGAGTGTGTTTTTCTTAATTGTAAAATAATTAGTGTGCACAGTAATCTATTAGTTGTTCACAACAACTCAAAGGTTTTGAGAATAAACAACAAATAGTGTGTGAGATTGAGAAATGTCAAAAGAGATTTTTACCTCTCATGATTCCTCGATGTCGATGGTGTGAAAGAAAACTAGAGAAATCAGCAAACCATGTGAGATGTCGAGAAAGAGGAGACATCGACAACAGTATGAAAGGATAGATTAATGGTTATTGACAGTTGATTGTTTCAATGTGAGAAGGAGAGACTGAGAAAGGAAGAAAAGAAAGATTAATTGTTCTTCTTCCTAATTTTGTTATTGTTTTCCTTTTGAATAGTATGCTCAAAATCTTAGATAAATTTAATATACATAGGCTTTCTTAATTTGTGCACGAGTTCACTGGTGAGTTTATCCGAGTTTATTCCAATGCAAGTTTAACCACTTTGGTTCCATGTGCCTGGATGATATATTAATCATGTAAGCTTTGTTCTCTTATTTAGAACTAATTGTGTGTGCTACAAAGAAAAAATGAAATGGGTATGGCTAGACAACTGATGAGACAAGATGCATTTTTTTTAACTGGTATTATGCCGAACATGAAATTGTGAAACTCAATTATAAATCTATTTTTGTTACAAGGAATAGTTATATTCAGTTTGTACGAGACATTAATTTTGATATTAGACATAGTTTCCTGGCTATTTTATACTAGATCTCTATTTGCTTATTTCTGCATGTCACTAATCATGGCTCTCTATCTCTTTGCTTAGGTTACAATCAGATACATCAAGATTAGAATCCAAATTGAAAGGCTCGAAGCTCAATTAGCGGCAAAAGATCGAGAGCTGGCCACTTTGACTCGAACAACACGTCCAACAATGATCCCTTCTTGATCAATACTCCCAAATCCTAATATCCCTATTTTGGAAATAAGAACATTTTGTTATAAATTTACCAGGAAGCAAAAAATGTGGCAAACTTAAAGGCTCAGATAGAGAAGTTACAGCAGGAAAAGGATGAATTTCAAAAGGTGGTGATTGGTAATCAGGTAAAAAGATATGTACTGTTTTGTTCCTCCTGTAGCATTTTGTTCTTTTCTGTTTCAAATATGGAGTAGTGATAAGAGTTCTTATTTACCAGCAAGTCCGCACACAACAAATACATGAGATGAAGAAAAAGGAGAAGGAATATGTAAAGCTTTAGGTAAGATGTTTGCGATATGGCTACACTTATTGCCATGATTTTTATATTACCTTGGAAACATAATTGTTGATTGTATATGACATACACACACACACACACACACACACACACACACACACA
>LTAE01001486.1:73019-83252 GCA_001647135.1 Pontederia paniculata | reverse complement strand
TATATATATATATATATATATTCTTTCATCGTAGGAGAGGTTAAACCAAGTGTTGATGGAGAAAAAGAAAGAGTCCAGGTCAGGGATGGAAATCATGAACCTGTTGCAGGTACTTGATTGTTACATTTTATGTGAATATGGAATAAGCATGATGTAAAACTAGATCATGTAGGTTTGTTCGTACTTTTAAAATATGTTTCATGAACCATCTTCGTACCTACTTTTACCACAATATTGTGTTGCTCTGTAAGGTTTTTTTTTGCCAAAATCATGCAACATTATTAATGTTAACAGAAAGAAGGCCGCCAACGTGGGACATGGAATGGAAAGAAGGTAACTGATAATGATTTCTCCAAGATGATTGTAAAATAAACTTCATCTCAAGTTTGATAAATCATTTGTCTTCCTCTTCAAAGCAATGAGACCATTATTGACATTATACCTTTAGGTTGATGCATATGAAGTAAAGTTGCGAGAGTTGATGGCAGAAAACTTTGATCTGCGGGCTCTGCTACATTCAATGCAGGTGCAAGCTTTAACCATTTGTCAAAATGTATTATTCACTGATACTAGTGTTTTCCATCAGTCTATTAACTCATTTGAGATCTTATTTCTGGACATAAGATCCTTGTAACTCTCCATCCATGCTTGCTTATTGAATTACTATTATGTTGTCTTTCATTCTTCACATACCGCAATAAGTTCAACATCTCGGCAATTATAAATCCTTTGAGATGGATATGCGCGAGTTTCTAAATGCGCCAAATGGTGTCTTGCAACAAAGCTCATCTTTCAATGAAAAACAAGAAGTAGGATCCCCTCAATCTCCTTTAGGTGGAAAGACAATATATTATCATATTTTTTTTCGTTATAAAACTATCTAGAGTAGGACAATGGCAAAAATGGGGATTATTAGTTTGCTTTCTTCATATAGTTAATCATATTTTTGTATGAAACCTTTATATCTTCATAGATTATGTGCAGGATGTCTTTGATCTACCATTCCACATGGCTAGAGATCAAATAGAGGATAGTTTACGAACCAAGATGTCATCGATAAAGGTTGATTCGCCTGGCCTAAAATATATTGCACGTTGACTTATTCTGTTCATAACATTTTACGCACTAAAAAAATTTTGTATCTCATCATTGAACCCTAAAAAGTAATTTGGTTTTATTATTCCAAGCGAGGATGACATAGCTTCAAGAAGACAGAAATAGGCAGAGGTGACATCTGAAGCCACTGAAAGGGAGCTTGAACTTGAAGCTCAACTTGTTGAAGCTAGAAGCATAATTCAAGAACATGTCATAGTCTCAGGTTCAAATATCATAACACTTTTCGTTTAAGTTAGGGTAGTTTACTTTCTAGAAATGAATTTATAATTATTTTGCGCAGTTTTTTTTTTAATTTTTTTTGCAAAGTTCACTTAGTACATTTCAAATTTTCTATATATGCATGATATATCATCCTTCTACTAAGTTAATACACACCAAGAGGAATTTGTGCAAATTAGATAATTTGATGTTCATTTTTGGCGAAGTGACTAATCAATTTCAAATCTTCTTCGTTTAGATTTGTTTGATGTAAAAGTTGAGGCATATATAATGGATACACAGTATAACAGAATTCTTTTGTTCCTTATGTAGTTTTTTATTTTGATGAAGTTCCTCATGTAGTAATGTGCTATGAAATATGTAATGATGCCATCATACGTGATTTTGCATATTCAATTGTAAGCAATCATTGTGCACGTTTGAGAGTGGGATGGATGTACATTGCTTTTCTTCATCATATTTATGAACATCAAAATGCTCCATATACATAGTCCATTCAGATTCAAAAGGTTGTGACAATTTTTTTTGTACATCATACTTCAAAATGCACGCCCCTCAAATCATCTAGTTTAAACTATAAACTTAGAATTTTTTTCATCAATCAAGATTTTTCGTCATACTTCAATCAAAATTCTATTATTTCTATGTTTAATAACTATAAAAGAATAATTTTATCCTTACTTATTGTAAAAATATATTTAAAACAACATGATTTAAACTTTTCATAATCATTTAAGAATAATTATTAAATATTATTTGTACTCTTCATTTTCTAAATATTTTTATTGTATTCAAGAAGTAATATTTCATAATTACTAAAAAAAACTAAAGGTGACAAAATTTTGGATGGACTTTGCCATGAATATTTTAGTGTTATTGGGATAAGTTTGGAAATTAAAATTTGTAAATTTATGGTTTAGTGTTAGATGAAAAAAAAATATCATTGAAGGATTTTTGGAGGAAATAAAAAAATTAAGAGGTCACGGTGGTGCCTGTCATCGGTGTGCCATTTATAGCTAATTAGTACAACTTGGGTATTATGTTGCTAATGCTACTTATTCTTCAAACGATATTTTAAAATACCACGACGTGCAATCAGAAATGTAAATGGCAAGGTTGTTAAGATAAGATTGAAAAAAAAGTTGCAAGATCGACAATCGGATAATGGTCGTTTGATTTTATGAATATCGTAAAAAATTTATGAATTAAAGCGTAGAATCGATATGGGATTAAAGTAAGATAGATTGTAAAAAAATGAGATCTTGACAACCTTACTAAATGTTGTAAATCATGATCAATGTTGATTATCCTTATTTTTTTCATTTTTTAGGGGAGATGGGGTGGATTGAATATCCTTTTGGTGCCACCAGCTGTGAGCAGTCCGGCGCAGCAGATTAATAACTTGCACACATATAGGATTATCAACTCAGTCATGGACATATATCGTTCTGTTCTTAGTAATTACAGAACTGATTCTCAAGTTCTGTTCTTAGTGCTAGCACAATGTGGTGGTATTGTAATGTGAATCTCAGTTAGAAAATTCTCAGGCGTTGCTGATGATTTTGTGATTTTAATTGGAATAGGAGGTGTGAGAAGATCCCAGGACCTGGCTGTTAAGATGGTGATGATTCTGAATTCTTCTGTTGGTCTTGTATAACTTGTCTTAGGAACTTGCTAAGATGGAGCTAAAGTAGGAGGATTTCAGAACATGAAATGTTGTATCTAGAAACGATTATATGGAGACTTTAAGTGGATGGCTCCTAAAACTCGATTGATATTAAATTTAAAATTTTATCGTAAAAAAAAGTGTGAGAGCGCGCCCAAGTCGAATGTTCCGATAAAAAATTGGATACTCCGGATTATGGCCAATGGAAACTAACATCTGATTCAACCTGAAATCACGAATACCTTGATTCAACCTGATATTTCAAGTAGCTTATTGGTAAAATACTAACAAACATCAAGTAGTAAGAAACTTGATAATACACAGCCAACCAAATTGGATTGTTCATAAATCTAATAGAATGATAAAGTGCTAAAAATACAATGCCGATGTTAGTTTTTTTTTTGTCTAAAGGTAGAACCCCACCGGTTTTCAGGGCTACTAGGACCTAACTAATCCAGTGTTCGGACGGGTGCGGCGAAGGTAAATCCTGACCAAAGTGATCTCTCTAGGAATCGAACCCGGGGCTACTAGTACATGTCCTCCCAGGGCATAGTCCCGCTAACCAACTGTGCCAACCACTCTTGGTTTGCCGATGTTAGCTTTGGTAGAGTTAAAATGGACTCCTATGTCACTAAAAAGTGATATCTTATTAAGATGAATTCAAGAATAATTATTTATATTTCTTATATATATATATATATATATATATATATATAAATTCTAAAAATATAAAATAAGATGTATTTGTAAAAGAAAAATGCTTTTAAAATTTGCAAATAGAGAATCCATTTTTTTTTCAAGAGTAGAACTCCATCGATGTTCAAGATTATTAGCATCCGACTAATCCGATATTCGAAAGAATGCAATGAAGATAAATTCGAACCAAATTGATGACTTCAAAAAATTTAAACTCGAAACTATTAGCTTTTTCAGATAGAAACTCACTAATTATTAGTACCAACCAAACTAATTTATAGAAAATACATTTTCTCATAGTTGAACTTCATTTTTTAATATATTGAAAATTATTTTCTTGTTCACAAATTATTTTTTTCTTCAAAAAATACTTTCACTGCCAAACATCAAACTTATGATACGTTTTTATTTTGCTGGTACACTGAATATTGTCTGTACTAAAATTAATTTAATTAATATGCAGCGTTATTTTCGTGCTATCTCAACTCATTCATTCATGCAAAAAAAAAGGCCTATCTGGATTTCTCACGTAGTGCCAGCAGCAGGAGCCCTTGCATCCTCCTTTCAGGGAAGCACTCCACATGAAATCCTTCCCGTCGGAAAGTTTCGTCCTGCTCTTCATCCCAGCAACATGCACCCCGTGGACGTCGCACCTTCTTCCGGCCACCTCGCCGGCCGTCGCCTCGACCAAACCTATCATAGGATCCCCCACGGCCTCGTAGTTCTCCTTTGGATCTCTCACCTGAATCATCATCACCATAACAGCGCATTTATCCTTACTTTTCTCCTCATCCTTCTTATCCAACATCTCGGCGGCGGCTCCTCCGTTCGTGCCCATCTGGATGCGAAGGCCTTCCAGGACCAACGCTTCCATCTTCTCCGCTGCACGTAGGAGCATGATCTCTGTGGAACCTCCAGCTCCAGAACCCGGTAAAACAAGCTTAGCTTTGATCTGACTGGATCTCTGTCCGCTTATATCCGCCATTGGCATGGAGTCATTCAAGCACTTGTACAGGTCCCCGGGCTTCATGGATGTCATCTGAGACAGAGCCTGTCACCAAAATTGCAGTATATATAACGTCTGGAGTAAGCAAAAGAAGACTAAATAGAGGATAACGAATGCAATTTTACCCCTATCGCGCTCGAGGTATTCTCGGCGATCGTCGGCGCCGAAAGATGCATGACGAGCCTTCCCCACGGCCTGCCAACCTTCTTCACTTCACGGAGGTAGCTCCCGTCTGCCAACCTCATGAGTTCCGTGTCTCGGGTCTGTTCCCCTGCGGGAGTGGTGTTCTTGAAGTTGAAGCACTCCTCCGCCATCTTCCTCTCGGCGTTGAGCCATTTGTCCAGCTGCCGGAGCTCCTGTTCCAGTTGTTTGCATCTTTTCCAGTAGGCCTGCGCAGCTGCTTCGCCATTGCTGAAGAAGCTGGGGAGCAGAGGAGTTGAGGTGGACTCGACAGGAGGATGCTGCAGAGGAATGCCCTGCGCTGGGTTCTCCGGAGGGAGAGATGGTTGAGGGTGGGAGAATGGTCTGCACAGGGAGATGCATGACCTGAGATTTGAGCAGCCGGTGGAGACTACTACTGCAGGTGACGGGTTGTGCTGTTTCTTCTTCTTGTCTTCCATTGCTAGCTCTGTGTCGTCTGTGTGATGATGTTGAACAACTACTGTTAGAAAATCTTTTGCTCTTGTTTACTTTACTACGATCGATTCCGGTGCAATACGTTTTGATTTCTACGTATTTCGTGGGGGGTTTCTGTTGCGTTGTTGCGGTCGTTTAGGCAATTTTTTTTATCACTTGGAAGGTTCAAAATTATAAGAAGCCAACGGTCAAATTTTAATTAAGCAGGTTCATTTTATTTTCTTTTTTGAGTTGTCCCGCAGTATCCGGGGCTACTAGCACCCGACTAATCTGTGTCGTCCCGGGTTGGACACCTGGCTTTGATGGGTGAGGCTCCGAATGGGGAATTACTGCGTACAATGGGACTCGAACTCGAGACCTCCTTTAAGCAGGGAGGAGCTCCTTCCCACTCAACCTCGGTTCATTTTATTTTCTAACATAGTGTAAATAGTATCTTCTTTAAATTCTTAATTTTGTGCTCATATTTTTTGTTTACACAGGTACACTAATTTTTTTTTCTGGGGTGTTATAAAATCTAAGGAAAAAATGTGTATGCACCTCATCTTAGAGAAAAATGCATGTAGAATACTTGTAGTTTCGCCCTCCGAGCCCTGCAGGGATCCCTTTGAATTTCTTTCTGGACTCTTCTCTCATGCTCACTGACCGATCGACAAGATCTCCGTATTGGATGAGCGGTTTCGCCGTCCCAATTATTCGAGCGGAGCACAAAATGAGATTATCCGCTAATACGAATAACCTCACTTTGTAATATAACTTTTTTCCACGAATAACCTCAAACTATGATTTTACCAATTTTAGTTCTTAAACTATTCTCACTTTGATATTTTAGTCCTAATATTTTTTTTTGTTAAAGTTATTTTTTATAAAAGCTAAATGACATTTGTACTCTTATATAAAAGTTTAAAATAATTTTTTTATTCTTTAGTTTGTTAAGCTAATAAAAAATTAGTAAAAGAGTTTAAGTGTTTTAAACTAATAAATAATAGAAGATAAAAAATATTTTACTTTTTTACGTAAGGGTACAACTTTCATTTAACATATCTGAAAAATTAACTTTAACAAAAAAGTTGACAAAGGACTTGAGGTTATTTGTGGAAAAAAAATATAGTAAAGAGATGTTAGCGAAAATAATCCGGTTAAGATTCAAGGGATTTAAAGATAATAATATTTAAAATAAAGTTTATCCTTGTTTGCGTGTTAAACTAATAGGTATATTTATATTAAATAATTAATGAAGATGTATCATATTTAAGTAAGGTACATTATGTCTTTTATTTTTTAGATAAATAAATTTAAGATATATAATTAAAAAATAAGTAAAAAATATATAAATTTTAAATATTATTTATTTTTAATCGCGCTATATCATTTAGAAAAATTTATATTAATAAATAAGCTATTGAGTCGGGCATTTTAAATTTAACTGTCATGTTTTTTGTTTTATCACAAGATAAATAGAAAAAGGGGTATACCACCACCTTACTACATCACTATAATTCGTCATCTATATTTAGGTATTGTTTACCTATCTTGATCTGTCGCACTTATCTTTTTTCCATTTTTGAGTATTGCTACATTTTTTTTTTCTCTCTTTTTTCATATTGGATTCTAAATGACAACTATTGGATCAAAATATCTACAATCTATGGATGCGATAGATATAGCCACTGTCTATAATTGAGCCAACGTATGGCTCACATGTCCCATGTAGAGAGGAGCTTTCGGTTATATAGTTTATATAATATTATTTGATTGTTTATCATAATTCTCTCTCTTGTTTATACATGTTCTAAGATTTCTTTTATCGGCATTGAAATCATTTTTGAAATTGCAAAATTAATTCGTAATGGTTTGGAATTCCTATGTCCATCACTAAATTTTGGCAAAAGTCATGCCAAAGTCATCCAATTTTAGTTTTCAGTATTTCGATCACTCAAGTTGTGTACTATTATTAAATGTATCACTCTGCCGTTAAGATATATATCAAAATATTATATGTGAAAGAAACAAATGTGTGATCTAGTGGTTTACCCCTCAACTTGAATATCAAGAGATCTCGAGTTTGAATACTTGAAACTTATGTACCACTTTATTTTCATTCTTTTCTTTTCTTGTACCAAGTCATGAAACTCCCTTTATAATAAAAAAAAATTAGACGTGAAACACAAATACTTTAATAAAATATCATCTAATTTTTTTGGTCATTTACAAATTTACCACTTTCAACTATTATATATTTTTTGGAGTCAACTCGATGTAGGCGTAAGAAAAATCCAATGAATTAAAAAAAACTATCCAACTCACAAGAAAAAAACAATAAAATAAAATTCGGAGTAATTATAGTTTAGTATAATTTTAAATAAAACAAAGCTGATCCACTTAAAATAAGTCCACAAAAAATAAATCATTGGATTAATTTTTTATTTGTACTTTTTTGTCTCTTATTAGTTAACATTTTTTTTCTTTTTTATCATTGAAAAATATTGTGTATGATAGAACTCATAATATATGATAGTTAAAATTAAGATGTTAAATTTTACAGTTTTAACTAATATATATATATATATATATATATATATAAATATATATGCTACTTATTTCTCTTGATAAATTTAAAATTTTAATCTTTTTTTGAAACGCAATTAAGTGAGACTTATGTACTTCTTTATTTTCAGTCTTTTATTTTCTTGTATCAGGTCATGAGCCTCCCTTTGTAACCGAAAAAAAATTAGACGTAAAATACAAATACTTTAATAAAATATTATCTAATTTTTTTGGTCATTTACAACCACTTTCAACTATTATATATTTTTTGGAGTCAACTCAATGTAGGTGTAAGAAAAATCCAATGAATTAAAAAAAAACTATCCAACTCACAAGAAAAAACAATAAAATAAAAATCGGAGTAATTATAGTTTAGTAAATTTTAAATAAAACAAAGTTGGTCCACTTAAAATAAGTCCACAAAAAATAAATCATTGGATTAACTTTTTATTTGTACTTTTTTGTCTCTTATTAGTTAACACTTTTTTTCTTTTTTTATCATTGAAAAATATTGTGTACGATAGAACTCATATTATATGATAGTTAAAATTAAGATGTTAAATTTATAGTCTTAACTATAATATTTATGTATATATGCTACTTATTTCTCTTGATAAATTTGAAATTTTAATCCTTTTTTGAAGAATTAGTGCACAAAATAGCTCAATTAAGTGAAATTTATGTACTTCTTTATTTTCATTCTTTCCTTTTCTTGTACCAGGTCATGAGACTCCCTTTATAACCCAAAAAAAATAGACGTGAAACACAAATACTTTAATAAAATATCATCTAATTTTTTGGGTCATTTACAAATTTACCCCTTTCAACTATTATATATTTTTTGGAGTCAACTCAATGTAGGTGTAAGAAAAATCCAATGAATTAAATAAAACTATCCAACTCACAAGAAAAAACAATAAAATAAAATTCGGAGTAATTATAGTTTAGTATAATTTTAAATAAAACAAAGTTGATCCACTCAAAATAAGTCCACAAAAAATAAATCATTGGATTAACTTTTTATTTGTACTTTTTTGTCTCTTATTAGTTAACACTTTTTTTCTTTTTTTATCATTGAAAAATATTGTGTACGATAGAACTCATATTATATGATAGTTAAAATTAAGATGTTAAATTTATAGTCTTAACTATAATATTTATGTATATATGCTACTTATTTCTCTTGATAAATTTGAAATTTTAATCCTTTTTTGAAGAATTAGTGCACAAAATAGCTCAATTAAGTGAAATTTATGTACTTCTTTATTTTCATTCTTTCCTTTTCTTGTACCAGGTCATGAGACTCCCTTTATAACCCAAAAAAAATAGACGTGAAACACAAATACTTTAATAAAATATCATCTAATTTTTTGGGTCATTTACAAATTTACCCCTTTCAACTATTATATATTTTTTGGAGTCAACTCAATGTAGGTGTAAGAAAAATCCAATGAATTAAATAAAACTATCCAACTCACAAGAAAAAACAATAAAATAAAATTCGGAGTAATTATAGTTTAGTATAATTTTAAATAAAACAAAGTTGATCCACTCAAAATAAGTCCACAAAAAATAAATCATTGGATTAACTTTTTATTTGTAATTTTTTTGTCTCTTATTAGTTAACATTTTTTTCTCTTTTTTATCATTAAAAAATATTGTGTACGATAGAACTCAGATAGTTAAAATTAAGATGTTCAATTTTATAGTTTTAACTATAACATTTATGTACATATGCTACTTATTTCTCTCGATAAATTTGAAATTTTAATCCTTTTTTTGAAAAATTAGTGCACAAAATAGGCCAATGGAAAAACAACCTAAAGAAAATTGACTTATTGGATGGTGTTTTCTTAAATGATTTTACATATTTTTTTAAAAAATTAACATATCACTAAAAAATGTTGGATAACTTTTTACACGGAAAAATTTGTTCAACTCAAAATACTTTCACCATAATCTATCTCCTTCCCCCATCCATTGGTAAGCAACACAACACTTGCTAATTTCATTCTACGAGAAAGAATAAAGATGAGTCAAAAAATATCAGATGTAACAAATAATACTAGCAATAAAAATGTACTTGGGAAGAAGAAGAAGAAGAAGAAGAAGAAGAAAAATAAAAAAAGTTCCAACTCCAATTCTTTCTCGTTATAAAAGTTGTAAAAGAATAGTTCTTAATTTTTTCTTAAAAAAATATTCAAACAATTGCTATAAAAAATGTTTGAAAGAATTACACAAATTCATTAAAAAAGATCAATACAAAGGGCTTGTCTTTGGATCTCAATTTTTTTTTGTTTATATATTTGAACCATTAGTTTCTTATTATATATATATATATATATATATA
>LTAE01001486.1:50193-72712 GCA_001647135.1 Pontederia paniculata | reverse complement strand
CTCTCTCTCTCTCTCTCTCTCTCTCTCTCTCTCTCATATTATCAGGAATGATCACGCAAAGGTTCATGCACTACTTCGCAATTACATTCTCTCAAGTGGGTTTTAGAATTTTGGCTCAACATGTCCACTTACAGTGATTATATTATCCACGAAGATAATATTCATAATATAGATTTTTTTAAAATCTTCAATTTGCAGATTCCGATCCGTAACATGTCCATCGTTAATTTTGTCAAAAAGTTTGTCAACATTTAATTATTTTCCTTCGTCTCCTTATATTCGCAACACTAGACATAACTTTAAGATTTTATATTTTTAATTAAATTGAAAACATATCTCATTATATTTTTCATCAGATATTTTGTTGGAGAAAAAAAAATCCTCTTTCAGCTTTCCTTTTCATTATGCGAACTACTTGACGTAATTGGAAAATCACTGTAGATATTTTTCTTGTGTGATATAACATATTTCTTTGAGTAATTCATTTTGAAAAGAAGTTTTTATGTCGTATAAAAGAATGAACAAAATAAAAATTGGAGCAAAACAAAATAATTTCTTTATATGTGGATCTCAACCCACTTGGTTGGTCGTACTTTTGAGATTTTTTTATCTATTCATTTGGTATCGATTGAACATATCCAAGACAACTTTTAACGTTAATATTTTTTTTTCCATTATTTTATTCAAAAAATTATATTATTCTTATAAATTAACGTTAAAAACATTTTGGACTATAACGTTAAGAAAACATTTGTCTCGTAAAAACTTAACCTTCAAAATGTTTTGCAGCGATTCGAATATTGGAAGGAAGATATCACTTTATAAACCTATGGAAATCTACTTTTAAATTTGTCATATCAAAATAGATAAATCCAGAGATTAATATTATTTTTTTTAAATTACAGGTTTTAAGTTATGATGATAAATTTTACTTATAGTCCTCAAATTTTCTCTCCCATAATAACGGCTCTGTCATCATTTTTTTAAAAAGTAAAGTGGGAACCCGTGCAAGGAGAGGGATATTCATTTTAATATTTTATATTTAAATTTTAAAATATTAATTTAAATGAATGGATATCTCGCAATAGAGAGAAGTTATCCAGTTCGAGGGACAATGTGTGAGACCGTATAAGTACAAAAAATGAATTCCATGACCAAATTGATAATAATAATAATAAACTAATATTAAGGAACTCGAGTATAATTTATCCTTTTGTTGTCCAAATAATTTGACAGTGCTTATAAATCATAATCATGATTTAACTCATAAAGAAAATAATGTATAGCCATAATAATATAATTTAAAATACAAAATAATATTTATCATTAGTAAATAGAATTATCCAACTATTATAGTGATAATCAAGATTGATGGACACAAATGATAGCGAGTCTGGGATAAAAAAACTAATAGTCTCGAGTTCGAGTTCGGAGTAGTCATCCTTATCAGAATTTATCTTGTCGCTCTCATTCGAACACTGAATTAGTCGAATGTTAATAAGTCTATATTACCGATGAGTTTCCCGATAGTAAAAAAAATAGTCATGGCTTTATAAAAAAACACATTTCTACAAAATTATCATATATCAAATGTGGATTTTATAAAGCAAAGTGTAACAATATAAAGTAGATGAAATAGTTAAGAGTAGGTGGGCTCAAGTCACTCAACAAACGATTTTTTTGGAGAAAAAAATATTATTTTTCACCTGAAATGGGTAATAATTATTAATTAAAAAAATCTTAATAGATATTGTTAATATTTTGGTGGACGGATAAAACAACGTGACCCCCTCCTTTTGCTCAATTCCTGTCACAAAAAGAGGATATGATAGGAAGGAATTAATTCGTCCAGAGAGAGAGAGAGAGAGAGAGAGAGAGAGAGAGAGAGAGAGAGAGAGGGAGAGAGATGAAGGTGTTGGATACGATTAGGGGAGGTGAAGGTGGTGAGAGGAGGAGGAGAAAGGACGGGTGTGAGACAGAGACAGGTAAAGGGTGAGACATTTGTATGGATGGCAGTGAGATAACCAGCTACTACTCCCTCCCAAATGGCCGCCCTCCTCCTCCTCCATATCACCTTTGCGCTGGACCTCGTAGCAGCCAGAGCTTAAAAGAGGAGGGAGGTGAAGAGAGTTGCAGAAGCTCGTTGCCACAGTGACCCCCTGGACAGAGTTCTTGAGGCCTCCTCCTCGTCCCTTGGCAATGGCTGTTTCCATGGCCGCTGGAAGCGTCGCAGTGACCCCTGTTACGAAGCTGGGAGAGCCTGGCTTGCTCTCCTTTAGGTCTCCTTCCCTTTGCTGCTTCCGGACATCGGCTCCAATTCTGTCGAATGCGAGGTCTTGATGCTGATCATCCCCTTGATACTCATATGCTGCTACGTTTCAGTGGTTTTTTTTTTCTCTTTTTCTAGTTGGTTTACTTGTCCAGAGAGTGTTTGGTATCTTTTTGTCCTGAATTGATGCAAAAAGGTCTCCTTTTTGGTCCCTGGCCGTAATTTAGATCCATGTGTTGTCTGTAAAGCGCTTAACCAAATCCTGTAACAAAACTATTAATCTCGATTATGTTAGCAAATGGCTATCAATTTGTAAATTGGGAGAATTGGCTTCTGCCATTGATATTGCCTTGCATCTCTTCAGAACCATCGTATTCTTGCAATGCTTGTGTTCGTTGTTTGGTCTAAGAGATTACTGGAATTTATTTCAGGGCCATAGATTCATAATTCAGCTGATTTTTATTTTTATTTTGCCAATTGGCAGGTCGTTGGCACATGCAGCTGTAAGCACTCCTCGAGCTGCATCCCAATCTGCTGTTCAGGTATGAAATCCAATATCTACTAACATTGATTTTGCCTAGTTTTCAATTGTTTACTACTTTTAATTATTTTGGAATCAACAGGGGAGTTCTAATGATACTATTCCTACGCCTAAAGTTATAATAGACCAAGACTCCGACCCAGATGCGACTATTGTTGAAATAACCTTTGGTGATCGCCTTGGAGCTCTTATTGATACTGTAAGATACATCTTACACAGAAAGCAAACTTCACTGCAGTTTCATAGGATCATTATTACTTCTAAGCTGACACTTTTTTTCAATTTGGCAGATGAACTCTCTTAAGAATCTAGGGCTCAATGTTGTAAAGGCTAACGTATACTTGGATTCTTCTGGGAAGCACAACAAGTTTGCAATAACTAAAGTGTGAGCCTTCTAACCTTATTATGTTAATATTTATGCATATCAGAGGGCTCAAGGATGCATTCATCTTACAGAATCCACTTTCTCCTGCTGAATTCTAAGAGCATAACAAGTTTTATTATTACAACTTAATTATCAAATATTTTAACTACTATTCTTTGTGGTTGATATGGTTTTTATAGGTCCTCTGGACGTAAAATTGATGACCCAGAGTTGTTGGAAGCTATTCGACTGACAATTATCAACAATATGCTCGAGTATCATCCGGTAATTCTAATTAGACT
Source organism: Pontederia paniculata (assembly GCA_001647135.1). Taxonomy (NCBI): domain Eukaryota; kingdom Viridiplantae; phylum Streptophyta; class Magnoliopsida; order Commelinales; family Pontederiaceae; genus Pontederia; species Pontederia paniculata. The sequence continues at coordinate 69,236 of LTAE01001486.1, read as the reverse complement.
GGTGAAAGATAAGTCAGGAAAAAAAAACTTTTTCCATTGAATTATAAGCTATGGTTGATCCTCCGAGTCATTGGCAGGAGTCTAGCAGTCAACTGGCAATGGGAGCAGCATTTGGAGTTGAGCCACCAGCACAAGAGGTACTGGCATGACCTTCTTACCTAGATAGGCTCACTAAATTAATTATACTTATGGAGCATATCTACCACTTTATAGATGTTTTTTTTTTACAATTTCTTGTTTATTTTTCTTCATGAAGATGTTTAAAGTTGTTCAAGGTATGTTACATTGATGATGTGCATATTTTGATGATTATTTTTTCTTTTCTCCCATGGTTCCTTTATTTTTTTTGTTCAACTGCAAGTGTCCATCTTTTTCAATTCAGTTCGTTGTTTTTTTATCTTTGTCGTCCTTAAATTATGGACTTGTGGATTCACTTCAATGTGACTGAGCACATCTAACTTACTTTTATTGTCTAACCTTATTAGTGTACATTTGTTTAATGAATTATGGTTCTCTCATTTCTCAGATTGATGTGGATATTGCGACTCATGTATACGTTTACGATGATGGGCCTGACCGCAGGTGGGTTAGCATTTTATTTGTTTTCTAGTACCAAGTGGGAATGATACAGGTGCCATCTTGGTCATGGCATCATGAGAAAGAAAACATATAGCACATAGCATACCGCTGTACACCTATAACCATAAACCTGATTTCTTCTGCACGACTACATATTTAGTTACATGTCCAGTGACAATTGGAAAACTAGTTGACATGGTGATCATGAGCGAGTAATCTAAAAGGCAGACATATTAAGATGGAAACTGGATGCTACTTACATGCTTTGTTTCCACATTCTCCAGCTTACTTGTTGTGGAGACGGCAGATCGGCCAGGATTGCTGGTTGATCTTGTAAGGATCATCACTGACATAAATATCTCAGTCCAGTCAGGAGAGTTCGACACTGAGGTATCTGATTGTGTTGGAATGAATCTATCTTGAAATAACATATAGTCTACATACTGAAATTCCTCTGGCCAACAGGGATTGATAGCAAAAGCAAAATTCCATGTCAGCTACAGAGACAAACCTCTCATCAAACCTTTGCAGCAAGTAAGCATCCGTTCACCCAATACATGAGATAACTTGCATACAAAATTAAAACTTATCATCAAACTTTCGTAACAAGTTCCATGGCTATTTCACTTATGTATTCTCTTCCCTAACTCTCTAATTAAAGATATGCTATATATATAAGATTTCTTCTATTTCATAGGTTCTTTCGAATAGTTTGCGCTACTTCTTGAGGAGGCCAACAACGGAGGAGGCGAGCTTCTAGACATATAAACAAGCCTTCAAAGAGCTTCTAGACAGAAAAGATATGCATGATATTCTTATTTCCACTTCTTGTGCATACATTGTGATGGTTCTTCATTGTATACAGTACTATCATTGAAAGAAGCTTAAGTAACGTTATTGCAATTCCCTGTGGGAGCTTAAATTCTGTATAATTACGTGAAATGGTTTCAGATAAAAGATTAAGGCACGAAATACGAAAGAAACAAATCCTATGAATTTGATTCCCATTGCACTCAAAACTGCAGCTTAAATGTTGTACGCTTGTTTTGCTCCAATCTCTCTTATCCTGCGACGACAACAAAGCTCTTCACTGTTTAGTTTGAGTTGAATCATGTGCTGCAATCCACAACATGAGGGCTTTTTATAAGAAGCAGAAACATACTTCTGCAATTTTCATATTACAAGCATTTTATCCACCAATAACTTTCTGAAATCGATAAATCAGACATCTTCATTTAGAAAGCCTATCTCTGAAAATTCTAGAATGCAGATTCCTAGACAGCCATTGTGACCACAGGCTTCCGGGGAGTATTGAACATTATCTTATCACGCAAATATCTTTTATATGCTAGTTTATGACATCATCCTGTTATGCACTTCTCACTCATGTTCTTCATGCCATTGACATGTCCACAAGCATGTTACAAATATATATTTCTTTAGCATGGTACAAATATGATGATGTCCACGCAGCATGAAATTCAAAGGAGGCATGATATTTAATCAAGTTGGTTGATATGTATAGATGAAAGCTACTAGTCCCGGGTTCAATCTTTGAAGTCGTCAATTTGGTCAGGGTTATAAATCATTTTTGCTTTCATCCGAATATCGGATTAGTCATGTGCTATTAGCTTTGGACACCGTGTGATTTTGCTCCTGTTCAAACATTGAATTAGTCATCGGTGGATTAGTCATCGAAAAAAAGGAGTCATGATATTTGAATTTGTTTCATGATTTTGGGAGAGTTGTCTCTGTTCTCAAAAAGACAGTTTTAGATGATATATCAGTTAATTCAATAAACGAATGATGACTAATATCCTGGGTAAACAATACATGTCAAGAAAATTGACAAGGGAAATTACAGAGTACCATGTCTATGGGAAAGCTAGTTTTTCTTTTCAAGAAAAGCCTTCCAATTTCCAACCTATTGGAGATTAGATGACTTCATCTAAACACTTCGTTTTTTTTTTCTGAGAGGGAACTGATCAAAAGCTTCCTTCAATCCTTTTCCTGCAGAAAGACGCATGTGATTAAAATAAAAGAAATTTCTCTTCATAAGAAAAAACAAAATAGAACAGGTTTAATCACTATGTTGCAGAACTAAAGTGCTTACACAAAATACGTCGAGGAGCATATGATACGCATTTGCAACTTGAAGGTAAAAGCAGGAACTTTTATTTCTATATTTCATATGGATCACTCACATTTCTAACTTTTTTTAAGGAAAGAAACTACTCAAAAAAACATAGAAACTTGAATTATTGGTGTATAAAATACGAACAATCCTCTAATCCATTCTTTCAAAAAGTGTCAAAAGAAAAAAAAAAAAACTCAAGTCTAACAAGATTTCCAATAGATCACTAACCCAGAAACTTAGGATTAACAAACGGATTCTTGTAACACAGGAAAATTTAAGAAAAAAATGGAAAGGAAAAGAGAAAGTGACAACCGTGATTCAGGAAACTGGATCAGAAATTTGTTGACCGATCCACTCCTAAGAGAGTAATCTTACTAGTTAATTATGAGTTTGAAAGAGAACAACTGCACGTCACAGTGCAAGAACACTGTTTTAGGGCTTTGTTTTGCTGTAAATATATTTACATGTAAAGGGAATGACTGTAAACGTAAAAATCTTGTTTGGTAAGCCGTAAATGTAATTACTGCATGTAAATCCTTTTACAACATTGAAAATTGTGTAAATGTACTTGCAATTACACCAAAAATAAAAAATAAGAAAAATAAAAATAAAAGAAGAAAAATTAAAAAAAATAAATTTCACTTATATTTCACTTAATTATTTATTTATTAATATATGATAATATTTTATTTTATTTTAAGTAAACACTTACATCAATCTTTTAACTTCAACCAAACAACGTAATTCGTTTTTCAAATTTTCATTTACATCTATCCAAACTAAGGAAAAGTAATTCCCGTAGATGTAAATCATATCAAAATTTCTAATTACAATCATTTACATTCTGAATTTACAATTACATCAAACCAAACTCACCCTTAGAGTAACAAAAGGAACTAGGAGCTTTAGGACATGGGTTCATATCAGTTTCTATACTATATTCGAACAAAGCCTACGAATCTGAGGTCGGAAACACCAAACTTTTTTTCATGGTGTGTACAAAGACGTCACTTTGCATGAAGAAATGAGAACAGATCGAAGTAAATTGCAGAAGAAATTATTCCCACTTACCATGCCATTGCTCTCATAGTAGTCGTCCAAAGCCCACTGGTACCTCGATTTGTCCAGCCCAAACCACTCCGACATAAACACGTCCAACCTCGAATGTGCTGCCAAGATCCGTCATAAACAATTCAGATTACTATATTACATTCCCTCAACCTCCCTAAAATTTCCTTAAAACCCCGAGGTTAAATCGCCAAAATTCCAACAAGATACCATTTTGGACTTTGGCGACGGCGTCCCAGAAGAACCCGAAGGCCGACGCCGGATTCCGTCCGCCATGCCTCTCGAACTCCGCCGGCGGAGCTTGGACCGGCGGAGGAGGAGCGATTCCGGCCGACAGAGGAGGCGAGACTTTGGAGCTGAAACCAGCGTTCGGGTTTGGGGCCTCGTAGCGCGTCGGGTTCGCCGGCGGGGTAAGGAAGATGGTGTAGCTGCCGGCCTTCCGGATCATCGGCGGTGTCTTCGAGGCTTCTCGGGCGCCGTCGGACGGCATTCTCGATCGCCGACGTATGGTTTGTAGGATGATGATGGCGAGAAAGAAGAGATGTATTCGTACTACAAATCGCGCGCCATTGGAGCGATTTGTTTCCATTTTAAGAGGATTCATGTAATTAACGCTAAAAGTTTTAATTAAATCTCAAACGTACCCCTGCGTCGCCCAAATAAACACGTTTGGACGGTGGGGGTATAATGGTAAAACGTCAGTAATAGATTTTTTTTGGGATATCCGTTCGGGGCCCAAATGTCCGACACTACTAACATCTCATTAATTCGAAGTCGAGATAGAAAGTTGAACAATATTTCGAGATTATTAACTTTCGATCAATATACATATAATTTAATGATCATTTACTTAGATACTAAGTCCTGATCATACTGAATTCAACACTAGCCCCTAGTGACGGACCCAAGTATAACTTGGAGCCCCCCTTTTCACATTTTTAGTTTTTTATTATATAAGTATATATATTATATGATATAAATATATTTTTATATAAATACTACACATATAATAGTAGATTTTAATTTTTTGGCCGCCTTTCAATTTTTTTATAAGATTAAAAATTTGCATATATGTACATTTATGAAAAATAAAAATAATCTATCTATATATGCATAGTACTAATTTGAACCCTATGAATAATAAATCAAATTAATTACTTAATTATATATTTTCTTTTATTTTTTTTAAATTAATTATCTAATTATATATACATACATTGGCTCCTTTTTAATAATGGTTAATAAATTGAATCAATAAAAAAAAACATATGGTAGGTTTGAATTCATAATTATAATTTAACATAAATATTAATATTTTGATTATTTTTATAATTTTGATTATTATTTAGGTCATTTTTAAATGATTTTATATTTTTTTATTATTTATAGCTTCAATTTTTGTAGTCAGAAAATATATTAAAATTATTTTTTATAAGAAACACATTTATAGGTATTGATTTGGAATTAGTATATATTTAAATATAAATAATAATACTTTATTTTTAAATATTTTTTAATATTTTTTAATCTTTTATTCTAAACCTATATTAATATATTAATATGTAGTCTATTAATTTATATTAATTATTGATCCTCCCTAACACGTGACCGGTACAATTAACCGCGGAATACAAATCCTTCTTACAGGGCGAAAGAGCAAGAGTGTCACGTGCTATCCCACGTGCCACTCGAGGTCTCCTTCCCTCTCCCTCCCTTCCCCGTCTTTGCCGTTCTTCCACAGTAACGTAATCGCAGGGCGTCCGCAGACGCTGCGGTTAACACCGCCATGCTTCGCTCTCCCCTCCGTGACACCCCTTCCTCCGCCAAACGCATGCTACGTCGAGGTCGTCTACAGAGACGAGATGCACGGAGAACGGAGCTCGATTCCCACGACCTTCCACCGGCCGGAGAATTCGCCTCCGCCGCCGCCTCCGTCTCCTTCTTCTCCGTCACGGTCTGAGAAGCTCGGATGGCTTTCCGGAGTCGTGTCTGGCGCCGGAAAATTTATCTCCTCCGTGTTTGGCTCTAACAGTTCCGACTCGTACTCCTCAGCAGGGTCGTCGGAGGAAGACATCGGTGGCAGCTTCGGTCTGGAAAATTTCTCTACGTTCCATTAACTTGTTTCTTGTCGTTTTTTATTGCCTTTATCTCGTTCTTAATCCTTTTGTTTTCAGATTCTTGTTATCAAGCTTTAATTTTTAGTTCTTGTTTTAACTCGACAGATGGTGAAGGAGATGCCGCACACTGTCTTAAAGAACATGACATGCAAATCGAGGTTATTCGTTTTCAGATTTTTATGTTACATTGTCATTTTTGTATATGCGATGTCAATGTCGCCAAGCATATTTGATATGCTGATCAGTTCTTTGTTAAACGATCAGAAATCAAAATTTGGGAATGACTGGCTTGGTGCAAAGAATGGGTCGTTATCTATTGTTTCTGAAATTGAACCTAAATATGCTATAGAGAAGTTGGTTCTGCAAGAGATCTTTACGAGGTATGCACTTTGAGCCATGGAGAACAATCTTCCTTCTTATCTGTATTTTACCTTGTAATGTGTTGGTCTTAAGAGTATCGAACTTTTGCCGAGTACATTCATATAAACAAAACATTTAGATCAAAGTTTTTGCTTCTCCAATGTCAAGTTTAATTTGTTATCTTTTCGAAGACAGACTTTTATCTGCTGAAACATCTGTTTGAGATTTCTCTATCAGTTGATCTCAATTTCCCTTTAGAAAAAGCCAACAGGGCAAGTAGTTAACTGAAATGACAAGGGAAATTAAGGGATGCATGATGCTTAATCTTCAGGCTTTAGACTCTATGGGTGATCAATTTTTATATGATAACAGAGCTGAAGGCAACAGGTTAACAAAGATTATTCAATCACGGATTGTAGATGACCAATCTGCAGACTGTAAACAGTCTGATATGCAACCCAGGACCTTCTCCGAGGTTATTGCTTCCCCGGGAACTATTCAATGCCTGGATCAGTTCACAGTTCTGCCAGATTGTATTCATCATTCGTCATCTCGTCTGAATGCTCTATCTCCTCTGTCCTGTGCTTGCCTACCAGCAGATTCGAGCTCGCCTTTTGACCTTGGGCACAATCTGAACAGAGATATTACTAGATTTGTAAGGTTATCCATCTCTCTTTTACTTCATCTTTCTCGTTGTTTCTGCGGTATGACTTGCAAGATTTTCCAAATGCAGAATTTACAAAGTGAATTCGATAGTCCTGTCAAAGTTGCCAAGTCATACATGATGTCTTTGCCTTGTTCTCAATTTCAATCTGGTCATCAGGCTACGCCACCTAGCGCCATGCATCTGCATACAGATGGAGAAACACATGGAAGTTCTCCTTGTTTTCTATCTTCCAAGGTACTTTCTCCAGGGGTCACAAAATCATACTTTTTCATGGTTGCCATCAAACTAAGATGAGATATTACATGTACACCTTCAGAACATGATATGTAAAAGTTGGCTACTTGAGGTCCCTATTTGCGATATATTTATCAGTTTGTGCAAGATATACTTCATGTAGGTCTTGATGTTACGCTACCATCATAACAAAAATATGTCATCGATTGTTATTCAGATCTACAACAGGGCAAGAGGCAATATTCTTTTCATTTCTCCTCTTTTGTCTTCTTGAATTGTTTGTTCACTCAACACTCTACTTAGAACAAAATTATAACCATGTATAACATGCTATAATTCGAATATCTGAAAATTAGAGTATCCTGCAAACAATGATTCCATTTTGATGATTAACCATTTTGTGAAATTTTGCATGCAGTTCAGGAAGAGAAACTATACCTCTATACTTGGTGACACCTTTAATGATGATCGACGGGTCCGCTTCAGATCTACAGAGAGCTTGTCAAATGTTTCAAAGGTCACACAAGATAAAACATCATCAGGTTGGCTCAAAAAGTTATAGAACTTCAAGGTAATAATCACAATTTAGACTATTTTCTGACTACAGATCTTTTGATGGTTACATAATTTCATGAATGCTTGCACATCGAAGATGATCCAGCTGCAGGAATCTTCCATCAATCTGATGAAAAAACACTCGGAGGTTGCAATATAGTTCCTGCTAATGATATTTCAGAAGCCATAGCAACTGAAAACACAATGTCAGCAGATCACGCTTCAACATTAATTCCTCTATCACTTCGAGTTTCAGATCCTGGCACTACTACATCAGTCGAAAGAGATGTATATGCATTCTTTGCTATATTCCCTTACTTGCCCCATTTATGTTGCAATTTTCCTCTTGTATGTCTCGAGTCTTCCACAAATCATTAAAACTTTATGCAAAAATGTAGGTAAGAAAGAAGCAATTTTCTGTAGGCGTAAAGGATGAGGAACGGCCATTAGAGAACAAGGAACAACTGGAGAAGGTACCTGTTCCAGTGGTCACACAGAGAGATGGTAACGTCATATTATTCTGATGAATTGGAAAAAACTTATTTCTGCCACGATTTTAACTTTTTATTCGTTTTGAATCAGGAATTCATCAGCAGGAAATCATATATTCTGAACAAAAAATGCTGGCAGATAAGAGCTCCAATTGTGCACCAAGGTTAGCCCATTATTGAGGGCAAAGTGTTACACATAACTAAGCCTAATAGTAAAGAAAATGATATGTTCTTTTCCATAATTTTAATTGATTGTTGTTGCTTCAATGCATTTATTTATTGCAGACAGAACACAATGTTTTTCACTCTTAGTAAGGTAAATGATTTTCTTAGATGTTTGAAGAGTCTAAGATCCTTTTACGCTTTCCACTCCTTGGTCATTGTTTTTTCTCCTAAAAAGCTTAAACACTTAGGATATAGGAACAAAAACACAGTATCTGTACTTCTATTCTAATTTAGACCCTTGACTCTCAACATTTATAACTTGAATACGAAACTTCTGTTTGATCACCAGTACATCAGCTGGATTGAAGGCAAAATCAGTTCACTGAGTTCCTGAAAGGAGGAACAGATGGTACACATCTCCGCGAGGACTGATGGAATTCCATGCAAGACTAGCAACGGACGACATCTCTGTTCATCGAACCAAGACCCCCACAGTCTTAGAGGATGATACCGGGATACAGCAAAATGGCCAGATGCCTACTGAGGCCTGGCATAGAAGAAGCCATAAACGAGAACAAGAAAAGAAGAAAAAAACTGGTGCAAGGACAAACGGAGGCAGAATAATTTAGGACACATCTGAATTCTGTTTACCACTGTCTGCTGTACATTTACTAGCTTTGGAGAAGAATCAAAGTCGTCTATTGTTCTGTATATTTTACAAATTACCTTCTTCTTTTTTTCGGTGACTACCCACCGACGTCGAGAGCTATTAGCACTTGACTAATCTGATGTTCAGATCAGAAGTGACAGAATAAATCCTGGTCAAATTGATCACTCAAGAGTTCGAACTCGAGATTACTAGCTCCCTCGTCCTTCAATCCGGGACACAGACCCGCTACCATATGTGTTTGGTTATATTACCTTCCACTCTGTATATCAACATTAATGAAACAATTCGAGTTAACATTTTACAGTAAAAATTGAACATTCATTTTTTTTCTACTGTTGGATAACAATTTTATTGTGTGATGATTTTATTATTATTATACAATTCATCAAGAAACTTGCAAGAAGTTAGTAACATGAGAGGACAAGATGGGAAACTTCTTGTACTTAAAAACTTTTGGATACACAAAATAGCGATGGTTGGTCTACAACCAACCATGTAAGATTAGACTTTACCCATTTGCCTCCAAAACCCAAATGAAGGGAAGGCCATCGCTCCAACTCCACCTCCCTGCAGCATTCCGCTCTCGCACTCCATCTCTGCTGCCGTCGTCCTTCCATCTCCATCTCCAATGGAGGGAGCAATCTTTCCCAACCGCCCCGCTCTCCCTGCTCAGACCTCCAAGCCCTCAAGGAGCCCCTCCGCCGGCCATCCAAGGTTCAATCTTTCCCTCCCGCCTCCACCTCCTCCTCCTTCCCAATCCGTCCATTTAGACTCCCTCCTCCACCACCTTCAGCATCTCACTCAAGATGACGGCAACACCGCCACCGCCACCGCCACCATTCAGCCGACTCCACCAATCCATCCCGCCTTTCCTTCTTTGCGGCTTGATTCGACGCCAGCTCGACGAGGTAAGCTATCTCCGGCATCGCGCCCGACGCTGGCGCACGGCGAAGGCGGCCTCGACGTGCTGCAGGACCCCCGCCTGGACTTCCTGTCCCCTAAAGGCAAGCTTTTGCTGCAACTTATCGTCGGGGAGCCGCTTCAAGGCGTGATTTCCTTGCTGGATTCGAAAAAAGGTGAGGTCTTTGATGCGGATTGGGTCAGTCTCCTGAAGGGTCTGCAGGTTTGTGGGAATTGGCGGAAAGCCCTCGTCTTGTTCGAGTGGGCGGCTTCCATCTCTAATGCGGAAGGATCGAAGTTGGATGCCCCGGCGATCGAAGTCATGGTTAGAGTGTTGGGTCGGAGCTCCCAGCATTCGATCGCCTCCAAACTGTTTGATTCTATTCCTCTTGAGGACTACTGTCTTGATATTCGTGCTTACACGACTCTGCTTCATGCCTATTCTCGAGCAGGGAAGTATGAGAAGGCTATTGCATTGTTCGAACAGATTAAGGCTAAAGGTCTTACGCCCACCTTGGTCACTTATAATGTGATTCTTGACGTTTATGGCCGTATGGGCAGGTCTTGGAGTAAAATTTTGTCACTTTTGGATGAGATGAAGGACAGAAAAGTAGCTTTCGACGAATTCACTTGTAGTACTGTAATAGCAGCTTGTGGTAGGGAAGGGTTGGTGGTGGAGGCATATGAGTTCTTTAGCCAATTGAAGTCCCAGGGGTACGCACCAGGGACAGTATCATATAATGCGTTACTCCAGGTGTTTGGGAAGGCCGGAAATTACCCAGAGGCCTTGAAAATACTGAAAGAAATGGAGGACAATAACTGCCCGCCGGATGCTGTTACATACAATGAGCTTGTTGCAACTTATTCTCGAGCTGGATTCTATGAAGAGGGGGCAGCTGTTCTGGACACCATGGCTAGTAAGGGAATCATACCTAATTCTGTCACATACACCACTGTGATCAATGGATTTGGCAAGGCTGGGAAGGAAGATGAAGCATTGGCTCTGTTCAATCGAATGAAGAAATTAGGTTGTGTTCCTAATGTTTGTACATACAATACGATTCTTGGAATGCTCGGAAGGAAATCGAGGTTGCATGAAATGTTTGACATATTATCTGACATGAAGTCTAATGGGTGTATCCCGAACAGGATTACATGGAATACTATGTTGGCTATGTGTGGGAAGAGGGGCATGCAGAGTTATGTCAGCCAAGTGTTTGAGGAAATGAAGAAATGTGGACTTCAGCCAGATAGGGATACCTTCAATACATTGATTGCTGCATATGGGCGATGTGGGTCCGGAAATGACGCTTTGAAAATGTACGATGAGATGGTAAAAACAGGGTTTAGTCCATGCATTACGACATATAATGCACTCCTGAATGCAATTGCTCGGAAAGGAGATTGGATAGCTGCAGAGTCCGTTCTATTGGATATAAAGAAGAAGGGGTTCAAACCAAATGAATCTTCTTACTCGTTGCTGCTTCAAGCTTATGCAAAAGGCAAGCATGTCGAAGGAATAGAGGCAATTGAACAAGAAGTTTATAGCGGCCAACTCTTTCCAAGCTGGGTAATATTAAGAACTCTTATAATTGCGAATTTCAAATGTAGAGTGCTAAATGGCATGGAGAAGGCATTTGAGGAGATGAAAAGGAATGGTTACAGACCTGACTTAGTTGTACTCAATTCATTGCTCTCAATATACGCAAAGAATGGAAAGTATGATCGTGCTCGTGAAATGTTTGACTTGATCTATCAGAGTGGTCTGCAGCCTGATCTCATCACTTATAATAGCATGATGGACATGTATGCAAAAGGTGGGGATTGCTGGAAAGGGGAAAAGATGCTGAAACAACTTGAAAGTTCTGCCATAAAGCCTGATGTAGTCTCTTACAACACTGTTATAAATGGATTCTGCAAGCAAGGGCTTATGCATGAAGCCATGAGAATTCTATCAGAGATGATAGCTAAAGGAGTTTCCCCATGCATGGTCACCTACAATACTTTCATTGCTGGATATGTGAATCAGGAGATGTTCAAAGAGGCTAATGATGTTATTAGCTACATGATGAAGCACAACGGCAGGCCTACTGAACTAACCTACAGGACAATCATTGATGGCTACTGCAAAGCAAAGAACTTTGAAGAGGCTAAGGGGTTCATTTCTAGCATCTTGGAAATAGATCCATCTTTTTCCAAAGAAGCAATAGGTAGGTTGAACCTCCGGGTACAAGAGAATGAATCACGAAACTGATCCATTTAGCACAGTTCATTCACAGAAGTCCTTGCTTCCGGTCTCCCCAGGTTGAATATGTCATTTTTTGTGCATACTATTCTTATTGTCAATCAGGTCATCTACTATTGGCCTAAATGGGCAAATCTTTATAAATTAAAGTTGGTATGCAATCATAATTGAATTATATACGAGATCTAAAGGTTGACTTTGTTTACTTCAAATGCTGTTGATAGTTACCACATAATTTGCACATTTATGGTTGAATATGTAACTGATCTTGAAAAGTTAAATCTGTAGTTTGCTGAAATGAAAATATACTCTTTCATGCTAGATGATTCTGTATTCAACCTGTGTGATAACTGGTAGATGTCAGGTTTGCCACCAAAGAAACTTTTTGCTTTATCTGCAATGGAGGCTTGCAGCGGACAAGTTGCTCTGCCCTCTACACATTGAGGAACGACATGTCCTCTCCCTTTAGTTCTTGCATAACTGTTCAACAAGGAGACGCATAGACAAGGCCACAGCTAAGTAACACAAGACTGTGGTAGGAATAGAGACAACCTAACAGGGAACCCAAACTTCTACTCTCTTGTACCAATGGTAAGCAGAGTCACCAGTACCAATGATGCTTAATTCCTACTTTCTTCTTTTCTTTTTTCCTATTATTTTACTAATTCCTACTTTCTTTTAAATGGGGCCTTCAACCTTGCAATATAATACTTGGAAAGTTGGAAGCAAAAGGTCTCCTTGACGTGTAGTTCTGTTCTGAATCACTACATTTGCTCTTTTTCTCGTCTTCAATCTCTTGAAATTGTCATAGATAGGGTTTTTCTGTGGTCCTACTAATTCATATGAAACCTTTATTCTTTTATTATATTATTTGTTGCGACAATTCATGCAATTATTTGAGATGAGACGCAACACAGACTACAGAAGTAGAGATTTTAGAGAGGACTTCTGGCTAGGACTCCTATCAAATTCTTCTTGTAACCTTAACAACACATGAATTGGTGCTCAGATAAGCCATTGTCTCCCTGGTAGAAAGACGATTTTTCTGATCTCAGAACAGTAAGTAAACTGGATATATAGTTCTGAATACTGATTTTATGCTTTAATAACAGTCTTCAGAAGTTTGGAACATTACTCCACACGAAACTAAATATCAACCATATTTCCACCACAGTTTTGATACATGTGATTTGAAGATTTAGCACTCTGCTCTGGTAGATTTGATGAGAACAAAAAGTATCAGTTTCTAAATCAAATATTCCTAAAGTCATGATTGAAGTAACTTCATGGAAATTGATAGTGAAGAAACGGGTGGTGACAATCATAAACGGTTGCAATTTTATTCATCACCAAAGTTTGTACTACTTGTTTTTGTTCTTGCCTGACTCGGACTATTAGTTTTACATATGAGACTGCAAGAGACGTCCCTTCTTGGCTGTCAACTCCGAAGTGGATGCATTAGTTTTTGTCCATGGGTAATCTTTCTAGAAAAATTCTATATCCTCCTAATAATCCTCCTAATACTCACATATTAAAAATACCTCATAAAGTTGATTAATTTACAGTTAGTGTCACTGTGAGGTGTTAGGCATATTATTAGGCTGAAGTTTAGGAGGATATAGCAAAACTCATCTTTCTAATATCAGCAACCACTCGTCTTCCCTGTTACATAGATCTGACTACAGTGTCAAAGCATTCACTTTTCTCATCTGTTCCACTGTGACGTGGTTAGCTCTTATGCAATCCAAGGATTTTGGATGCTTCCCATGATACCAATGCCTTTGGCACACATGTTTGCCTTCAGGTGATAACCACTTTACTTAAAATGGAAATGATTGGAATAGCTATTTCTTTTTTCCTCTTTATTCCCGACCACTCCACAATAGACTGTCACCGGCTTTTACTTTAGGCCTACTGTTAAGTCAAAATTTGTTTTGAACAGACAACTTCTAATTGTATGTATAAATATATATGTGTATGTATGTATATATTTGTATTCTCTGGGTATACCACTCAGTGTTAAATGCAGTAGTGCTCTTGATATTATTGCACAAAGGAATAGCCTTTGTGCACTTTTTCATTCTTAGGAATTGCATACCATGCGCCCTGCTGCACTTTGTGAAATGTGGAATTGTAATTCTAGCCTGAAAAGCCTTCCTCTTTGCTAAATTGCATTTGCTTCACTTGGACTCTCAAGCAATACCTTGCCACTTGATCCAGGAAGGATGCTTGTAGTTCCTTTCAGCAAGAGCACCCTATTCGACGAACTCTCTTAGTAGATGATCAGAATTCAGGATCCTAGTGTTAAGAGCAACTTTACTTCGATCCCAGTTCTTAATTTGTAATAATTCATAGACCTTTTTGTCCTTTATCAAACTGAAAAAAAAAGTGAGGCTAGATAGAAAGCTGTGCGGCCAATGCTTTAGCACCAAAATAACTTGGGAAAACTTGCATATGCACGTATATGCAGGTACCATTTAAATATTGATAACTTGGGTAATGCAGATGGTGTAACACTTGGATTCCTCTTTTCTAGATATTAAAGCCTATCAAAGAGCAAAATATCTCTGTCCTGTTCATCCATATACTTTTTTCACATTTATTCTCTCTTCGAATGCATACATATAAAAAGATAAGGCGATTTCTTTGTGCATTTTCTATTTTATGGTTGTCCTAAAGAGGATAGAACCAAACCTTGGCTCGACTGATGGAATCAAACTCAAAGCATTTTCTAGCCGAGATAGATAATTAGTAAATGCTCTTGCTTGATATCATTTTTATTTTCAAGAGCTATCTAAAGCTATATTTTTCATTGCAGTTATGTATACTAAGTTCATATCTTTTGCATCGGAAAAAAAGTTAGTCGGATTTAGATATCTTTATCATTACACAGAACAGATATTTCAGCAAGCATTACTCGTTTTCTTTCTGCTATACAGTGTTGGTAGCCGTTTGCATACTGGTGAACATAGATATGCTTAGAAGTAGCTATAGATTTAATCCTGCAGGTAAAATTGTAAGCAATCCTAACACATTTGCTTTCTGAATATTATCTTTTCAAGTTAGCAAGCAGGATTTCTCAAGTTTTCCAATAAGTATGTCAGTAATGTCCTGAATTTTAACTCAATTCGATTGTAAACTCATATATATGACCTCTCACAAAATAAGGGCGACGAAGGGTCTGTCCCACAAGGAGTCTTGCTGGATATCCATACATTATTATATACCATTCAGATCATTACTAACAAAGAAGAAATATAGAAAAAATAAACAGTGACTTGATTATTGAGCAAGTCTCTTCGTCAAGTAGTTAATCAATTTTGTTAACTAAATCTGAAAGAAAAAGAAGATGTTGATTAAGAACAGTACCATTTTGATAACTTGGACTTTTTCTCAAACCACAGAAACAATAAAAAGAAGACTTTTAGCGCTTGTCTTCAAGAAATAGTGTTCGCGTGAGTTTCTGTTCTCAGCTGCTCTTTTTTTAGGTAACGTGTTTATACTTGAATTTTTTGCATTACACGTTCATACTTTATTTTATTTTTATGCTTATCGAATCTACACCATCATTTTCCTTATAAATTTACAAAAGTTATTGTTTATTTTTAAGAAGATACTAATTGTTAGATAGATACTAATCCTTTCCCTTGGAACACTCCCTAGGAAGCAAGTAGCAAATTCAATCCAAACAATTGTTTGTCGACTTAAATGGTTTTATAAGTGTAACATTGTTATCTCACATTTGACTTTCATTGGTGGAATTTTTCGGGTGGAAATCTCACTTGGATACCTCTATTTGCATCTCTCTTTTTTTATGGCTAATGAGACTACAAGTCCATTTTGCTTTCTTTAGATTCATGGACTGCTTGTTGTTGGATCTTTAGCTAGTAGAAGTCCAATTTGCTTTCTTCATTGGTCGTAAAGACAACAAACGTATCACAAGGAAATAAAAAGAATGTGTGAGTGAGCCAAAGAATTCAGGAAAACAAAGTTTTATTCTCCTACTCGTAAGAGAGTAGTTTCATAGAATCAATGTTGCTTAATTACACGCTATAAGAAGGGAAAATATATCATACCATAAACAGTATATAAGAAAGAGACGTAGGATTGGACATCATGTCTGTCTGCTGCAATTGGCCTTCTACTTAGAAAACAAAAATGCTGCTTGCAATCCATAAACATCCGTTTTCCTTATCTACTTCACTGTGAATTGATTAGCTTTTATGCAATCCTAGGGCTTCAGATGCTTCTCATGCTGCAGTGCCTTGATGTTACTATCCTTGACTGTGTCCATCATGAGGCTGCTAACACCTGAAACTTGTCTGATAATATATGTCGAATCAGGATAGAAATATCGAATCTTTCATGCACTAATAGAATATATAGTTCTTATCAGCCCACATAAATTAGTCTTCAGCACCTGTCAAAGGGAGTGCCAGTGACGCCAAAAGATGCCATCAAGCACATGTGTTAGGCACACATGTTTGCCTTTAGGTGAGGGTCACTATACCTAAAATGGAAATGACTGGAATAAATTATTTAATCTTTTTTCCTGGCCACTTTGCAAATGTACTGCCAATAGTTTGTCCTTTTGGACTACTATTAAGTCAGAAAATGTTATTTTAGCTGCCCAAGTTCTAATGACATACATTCTTATGAAGTCTTGCTTCAAATGTACTGTGATTTTGTATAGATACCATCCAGTTATTGTAATATAAGCCATGAACTTTTTCCCTTGTTTATGGCACTGAAAAAAGTGAGACCTGGATAGAAAGCTGTGTGGCCAATGCTTTATCACCAAGATAACTTTGGAAAATTTGCATGTATATGCAGGTGTCCCTTTAGAGGTTCATAACTTGGATATGCAACAATTGGATTCCTCTTTTCTAGATACTAAATCCTATCAAAGAGAAGCAACCTAATAATGATTGATGGAAGCAAAATATTCTCTCCATCCAACTGTTTCTTCATCACAAAAATAGCAACACATCAGTCCAAACAGATGATTAACAAAGGCTCTAGCATGGTATCTTATTTATTTTCAAGACCTATCTAAAGCTTTACAGTTATGTACACTAAGTTTATATCTTTGTCATTTCATGCAGTGAACAGATATTTCAGCAAACAAGACCTCTCTTTTTTTTCCCTTTCTGGTATACCTTAAATCTCATCCTCTTTATACTGTTAGAATGCTACAATTAGGTTCCATACATTTCAAGTCTTGGATACAAGATACCTGATCAGATGTATTCTATCTGACTAAACATCTTAACTACTCAATCTTAACCTAAAACCCTTAACTTAATTATACAAGTCCATAACTTTTTCATGACACTTTTTTTATTGATGATGAACAATTTTATCCTTATTTAATGAAAAATGATGATAATAATGTGTTCCAAGTGGCAAAGGTCAAAAAACGTTTACTGCAAAGTGTCCAAGTAGTGCTATGTGACTCATGCAGCACTTAAGACAGGCATACACTGTCTTGTAATTCAGCACTGGTGTAGGCCCTCCTAAAAACTTTTTTGGCTTCAAGTTTAGTTCCAAGGCTTCAGTTAATGTGATTAGACATGGAGCATGAATAGCACAACTGGCATTGATTCAGATGCAGTTAGCACTTTAGCATCAAAAGCTTCTAACAGCTAATCAAATATGTAGATATATATGTTTAAGAACCAAGGCAGGGAAATTGACCAAAATAAAAGATTAAATTATTCAGGGTATTTTTTGGTCCAATTTATTGTATGTATCAAATCTTCAAGCTCATTACATATTGTGCTGCAACTCTGTAAAAGTTTAATTCTAGGCAAGAGCCAAAAAGAGTTGAGGCTTTTGGATCATTTTTTTGTGATCTAAATAAAACTGCCCCCTTTGCTTATGGTTCATCATATGAAGCTTATAAATGAAACCTTGTATAAGTTCGAATATGGCAATTAAATATATGTCGAAATCAATTGAATGATTTATTTGTTTCTTGTTAATTAACTCCCATCAGAAAATTATCCTACTTAAACAATTCAGTTCAAAATTTAATATTAACTTGCTAACTAATTGAACTGACGTATGTTCATATTTATTCTCTTTTTTTTCCCTGTTATATATGATAAAATTGGCAAAATGCATTTATGATGATTTTATCCATGTTTCCCGGTGACTACCAATTTTGACCTACTTGACCTAAACCATGTGGTGCCGCAAAATCAGTAGTAAAAACATGTCTTCCAACTTTTTTATCATTTTATGGAAGAAATAATGCACCAAATTATTGTGCCCTCAATGCAATTTTTTTAAATTTAGAAGTGATGGTAAATTGGTTATCTTTGTATCCATCATGGATAGAAAAAATGGAACACAAGGAATTTTGTTTGGTGCAATCTTCAACATAGGATTGGGATATGGATATGGATATGGTTGTGGATAAATATGTTATCATGTTATGTGTGACAAGGTGAACCCATTTCGGTTGCAATGCATGTGAAATATTACCCATTTGCTCCACAGCAATCAAAATTGGCAAAAATTGTGGGCTTGGAAACATAAAACCACTGCAACGAGCGGGACAACAAGTGGACACTTGTCATGACAGGAGAGGACGAGGGATACGATTGGGTCAGTGTACCTTTAATTGTACCTCAAACATTTTGGTAGATTGGCACAACTCCCCAAGATTTCACAGCACTCAACAAGACCTCTTCATAGACTATTAAATACTTCCATCATTTATTAATTCGTAATAATAATAATAATAATAATAATAATAATAATAAGGATGAGGAGGGAAAGACTTCCAAGAAAGGGAAGGTGAGCTGGGACCAATGAGGACCAACTGTTCAGGAAGGACCCACTCCAAGG
>LTAE01001486.1:16198-49405 GCA_001647135.1 Pontederia paniculata | reverse complement strand
TCTCTCTCTCTCTCTCTCTCTCTCTCTCTCTCTCTCTCTCTCTCTCTCTCTCATCCTATAGAAGGAATCGACGAGGTTCAACAACAACGAGGAGGAAGAAGAAGGATCATCATGGGAAGAGGAGTGAGGAGAAAGAATGAGGACAAGTTAATGATAATCAAGGTATGTAAATAAGTGATCAACTTTAAGGTTTCTCATATGTGTGATAAATTAAAGGAGTTCATGGATAGGATTCATGATTAAGTTTATATTCGTTCCAATCATAATATTATACCCTAATCGATCATTGGATGGAGATGAGGATTGCAACTCCTACATAAATCTAGAGGTTAAATACAGACTATGTCTTAACGGACACGGTCTGCATTCTTTGTTACGACACTGAAGCCAATTGGAAATGACCACGCCACTCAAAAATTGGGTCGTGTTTCTCTAACAGCATTAGAGCAAAAAAATAGACCACGTCGCACCCTGACGTAGATTGTGTTCCTCAGATCGTAGATGACGCCAATACAAAAATCGAACACAAAGGATGGACCATGACACCCTAACATGGACTATATCGTTATCGACATAGGTCATGTTAATCGTTACATAATTGTTTAAGGCGTGCGTGGGACCCATTTAGAAAATGCACCGTTGACCCATAGCCACAAGTCGTGATCCCTTGATGAAAGGTGATGTATGCAAAACCCTACCCATGGAAGCGGGTTGTGTCACCTCCAACTCGGACTGTGTTCCCCAAGTTAAAGAGGGTACACTATGAACCTAACATTAATCCTAGACACGAATTGTGTCACTTTTGATGCGGGCCATGACGCTTGAACGATACTGACACGAGCCGAGTTCACTTGGATGACACAGGGCCTGTGTCACACCAAGGTTCGGCACATTGACAATGAATATTATTAAATTTTCCTACAAATCCTAACACAGACTCTATTGTCTCCAACATATATCATGTTAATTGCATCCAACGAACTAGAACCAAGTTAATTGGACACGTGACATTTTCATGTTGAACCCGGATCATATCCTACATATATGGACTCTAATACAATATGCAACACAAACAGTGTCAAAGTTTGATGCAAGTCATTTTCTCTTTGATGAACAATAATTGAATGATTATGTATGTGTTGTGTAACCTTTGATTGATTGTATAAGTTAAAAATAATCTAGAAGTGAGATATCTGTTAAATTATTAATAAGATTATAAATAGTTAATGCTTGTGATTGAATTTATGCATAAAAAGGAGAGTCCTGATGGACTCAGATATTTATCCTTACTATATCTCAGATATGAGATAATTGTGTTCCCTCGAGAACAACTAAGTTACTATAGGAAAGGAGAGTCCTATGTTTTATCCTATTAATTATTATCTTTATATACTGAGCTTTACGGCTCATGAAAAAGTTGCATCCCTTGCATTTTGATCATATAGATAAATAAGATATTAAATAGATAGTGATAGCACAATAATAATACGATGATGTTCATGATGAGATGACTTGCACATGACATAAGTTCTTATTATAGTTTAAGTAATGACTTCCGCAATAATATGTTTATAATATCTACTAGTCAATGATAAAAAATCAAGTAAAAAGTATAAATTCATAGTGCCTTCAGCTTTGCAAGAGTATTTTGCCACATGGTGGATATATATTTAATAGCGCTACAAAAAGATGAGTTGGATATATGACTAATTAAAGTCTCACATTTGTTTACTTGGTATACAAAATGTTCATTCAATAAGCTCTAAGAAACCTAATCTAATATTTGATGTGTTAAATAGTTTTAATCTTTTATCAATAGTCATGCAACCACCACCTACCAAAGCCCAAAGTTAGAAGAGACTACTATTTAGTAACTTGAGTTTTTTACCTCGTAATGCATAACTCATGTAGTGACATATTACTTAGCAAAATCATTTTCTCAACCATAAAATTAATTCTTATATGCAAGGTTATCAAATTAGAGTTTCTACTTAAATTTATTTTAGAGGTAGTAGATTTATTTTGTAAATTCGATACGTAAATATATAGAGTTCAAATATGATATTAATTTAATAATAATAAATTGTATTATTTTAATAAAACAAATCAAAATAATATTAAAATCAATAAGTTAAACTTCATAATTCTCATAAACTCATAAAAAAATAAACTATAATTCATCCTAAAATTATCAAGTTCCAGTATAAGTTCAATTCATGTTGAAATTCATATAATTAACTCATAAAATTTATGTAATATACATATAAAATAATTACTACATTCTTCACAAAATAGTTGTTATCTTTTAATTGTCAGTATATTGTCATCTTTATCATAAATATCTTATCATATTAATTATTCTTATAAGATATATGTTGATCATATTATTTTTTTATTTAAGCATTTAGAAAATGAAATAGTAAAAAAATATAT
The DNA here is from genome assembly GCA_001647135.1 of Pontederia paniculata. Lineage (NCBI taxonomy): Eukaryota > Viridiplantae > Streptophyta > Magnoliopsida > Commelinales > Pontederiaceae > Pontederia > Pontederia paniculata. The sequence goes on along the minus strand of LTAE01001486.1, from coordinate 46,972 downwards.
TTGACAAACTAATATTAATATACTAATTAAAATAATGTTATATTATTCTATTTTTCACTATCAATTATAATTTACTACAACATATTAGTTCTTAAAGTTATAGAAGATTATAAAAATGATAAAAATGTTGAATGTAGGATCCCGAGATTATTTTGGTGATCACAAAATTATGAGAAAACTTAGTCTGAACTAATGAGCTTGTTAAACTGATTTCTGAAAGATAAGATTTCAACTTCAGAGCATGATAGGTCGACCGAAGTTAAAGAACGGACGACCTATGCACATAGAAGACATATCAGAAGAATCCTATGTGTGCAGTGGTCGTCCAAAGCATATGAAGTGGTCGACCAATGTTGAAAGCAAAGATCTAAGTGAAGTCAAAGACTGAGCGATCGACCGAAGACAAAGGCTAAACAGGAGAGGTCATTCGATGAAGAATAGTGGGCGACCGATGATTCCACATCTATAGAAAAGAAGATGGAGAACAGGTGGTCCAAGGAGAAGTGGACGCCCGGTGAGGAGACATCCGAAGAGGTGCTTTGACTGAAGGAAGGAGAGGTCGTCTAATATTGAAAAAAGGACGACCAAAGAACTGAGGATGAAGGCAATGGACGTCCAAAGGTTTTAGAGTGAAGACAATGGACGATCAGAAGATTGTCAAGGCTGGAGGGGACGTTCGAAGGCTCATGTGTTGAAGCATCGGACGACCAAAGCTGATGATAGGATGAAGATCGATCGATCGAAAATGGAGTGTGGACGACCCATAGATTTCAGATGAAGACAAAGGTCGTCTGGAGTACTTGGTGAGAAGACAAGTGGACGTCAAGTAGTTTATCAGATATGAGATGAGATGAGGATCGGATGACCGCAGGATGAGTGGATGACTGATGAGATGTCAGAGGTCGTCCGAGGGCTGAAGAGACAAAGTAGCGATCGACTAGGGTATTTGACGGGAGAAGAGTGGACATCCAAGGAATCTGATGAGGTGTCAGAGGACGTCCGAAGAATGTCAGAAGGAGGAAAAGACGTTCGAATATTTCAGTAGAAATGAGCGAGCATCCGAAGCTTGTCAGAGGAAGCTTTGGCGGACGTCCGAGGATCTCATCGGAAAGTGAGCGGATGACCAAAGCACTGACAGAAGAGGGAGCGGACGTTCGGGAATCTCAGTGTAGAATGAGCGAACACCCGAAGTACCCCCAAGAAGGAACAATGGACGTTGGAAGGATTCAGGGAGGACGACCACAGATGTGTCAGAGGTTATGACACAAGTCAAGATCAAGCGACCATAAGAGCAGCGGACGATCGAAGGTACTTGACAAGTGTCTTCAACTCCAGAAGTGGACTTCCGGGTGATTGAGTTGCAATCAGCGGGCGACCAAATATGCTGAAGATGAAGGTACAAGGTCAAAATCGGTCGGCCAAAGATTTTGGCGGATGACCGAAGGAACTTGACAGATTAGGGTGCAATCAGCGGTCGATCAGAGATGAATGGAATCTGATACAAGGTCAAGATCAGAGATGAATGGAAGCTGGACGTCCGAGGTGATTAGGGTGGACGTCCGAGGTGATTAGGTTGCAATCACCGGACAATCAGAGATGAATGAAAGATGGTACAAGGTCAAGATCGGTCAGCCAAAAGATTGACGGACGATCGAAAGAGCTTGACGGATGGCTTCACTCTAGAGTGGACGTTCGAGGTGATTGAGGTACAATCAGCGGACAACCAGAGATGAGTGGAAGCTGGAACATATCAAGACCGGTCAATCGAAGATGAAGCGCGGACAACCGAAGAAGCTTGATCGCATTCTTCAACTGGAGAGTGGGTGTTCGGGGAGACTGATGTATAATTAACGAACGACCAGAGATCAGTTCAAGAAGGGAACTCAAGTCAAGATCGGGCGGCCAAAGGATTGGCGGACGATCGAAGGAGCTTGGCTGAGGAACTAAGGCTTCAACATTTGAACTGCGGACGTCTGAGGGTGAGCGGTGGACAACCTAAGCACGAGACAACAGTTCAAGTGGAGACTTCACCAGAGCAGCGGTCGACCGAGGCATGAGCAGTGGACGACCGAGGGTTAGGTGAATTGTTATGTACTTGCATTAACGGCTATTTTCTGAGTGACAGATTAAGTCATTTTTCAAGACCATATATTGTAATCTCAAGAGTCTCGAGAAGTAACTTTGGCAAATTAGCTAGTGAGAGTTTGAGCGAAAGACTGCCTTAGTTCCACTTCTGTGATTTGAGTGAAGAATCCAGGATAGAAGGGAGTGAGAGTTCGTGAGCGAACTGTAAGAGATTGTCTTCTTATCCCCTGGAAAAAAAAGGAGAAGTTGTAAGAGACTTCTCCCTTGAATAAGGAGTTCAGTCATCTCCGGAGGTCTCGAGTTCGAGAAGACCAAAGCGGGGACGTAGGTCAGGAGTTCGGTGTTTGCTTGTTTATTTTTCTGTTCTTTTCTTCTTCTACTTGTGTATATTTGCATGTGTATGCTTTCGCTAATATAACTAATCTAATTCAGTGAAAGTTTTAATACATCAATTCAACCCTCCTCCCTCTTGATGCCATCTAGATTCTAAAAAAAATAAAAGAGAAAAATAAAGAAAATAAAATATCAAAAGCTCTATCGAAGGGTTGCTTCAAAATATACAAATACTATAGGTGATGAGTTTGAACTCCATAATTACTTGCATTTTGATATTTTCACTAATAAAAATATCACTACAATTGTTGGATTCGTTGTTGATGCGTACAAAATTAAGTTTTTTATAAGCAAAAATATATTCGAATCAGAAATTTTTACATCGAGTTAAATCAATTTTCAACTCTAGAAACATAAAGTCAGAAGTTTTTAAACATTAAAATTAATTTTTGACAACCTTGCTCATATGCATAAACTCACGAGTGTTATACAAGAAAACAAGGTGACAGAGTTTTGGACAAAAAAAATACTTATAATTAAAAATTGTATGCTTTACTTATGTACATAACAGAAAATAAAATTGTAGATGTATTATCTACAAATTTAATATTTGAGATAGAGTACATGCAGTTTGTCAAAGTTTCATGGTGGGCTACATACAATTTCGAGAAAGAATTTTCTAGTGAATTTTGTGCATAACATATCATGATCTTATTAACAAATCACAAATGACAACCTTCACAGTGTGGCAAATTTGGGCAGGGTGTCAATGTCAAGAGTACTGGTCCTAGCTAAAAAAAAAAGGTCATCCTAAAGAGGAAGAAATGAAAATGGACTATATAATTTATGACTAATGTTGGCAGGCTTATGGAAGAAGTTGAACATATTTGTTTTTGTTCTTCTAAATGGGGTCAGATGAAGCTTGCAAGGTTCGTCAAAAGAACATGGAGATGTATTTGGAAGATGACAGGTTTGAAAGAAAAATAATTAGGGTTTGGTGGCCTTCATATGAGACTTTTGAAACTTATGATGTGGCTTCTCCCAATCTGTGGGGACGAGGAAAAAATAGATCTTCTACTCTCTCTCTCTCTCTCTCTCTCTCTCTCTCTCTTTATATATATATATATATATATATATATATATCTTTCTCTCTATTTATCTCTCACACGTAAGTAAAAAAATGTTATCTTTCCTAATTTTTCAAGTTGTACCCCAAGGAAACCAACGTGACAACTAATCCATCTTCGAGAAATTTACATTTTCATCTGCCAAGTGCTTCTATTTTCTTTTACTAAATGAAATAGATCATTTAGGATTGTTAACAATGCATTCGTTTATCTAATGAATTATTGAATAAACTTTTATGGTGATCATGATGATATATAATTCCATTATCGCAATCTTAAATACTATTTATTTGATGTCTTTTTTTCATCGCATATGCCAAATAAGTCATCATGAATTCGTTTACAATTCCAGAATGCCAACTTTTGAAAGGGGTGTTAATGCCCAAATGATGTCATCCCCACGCGTTATATACAAAGTTATTATAACGAGATCAAACATCGATCTGGAGAGATGTCCGATTCAAATTGCACCAAATGATAGTAAAATAATATGATAAATAGAAGATGTATCAATTAAAATTACTTATAGCATATATCTGTTGAATCTTAAACATAGTTACTCATCAAAATAAAATCATAATAAAATAATAATATTATTAATAAATTCCAATAACATAACATTAATGTTATTTAAAATTGGATCGAGATTTATGAAATTACTTAAAGGAGAGATTAACTAAAACCCACATCAATAATTAAATTAATAAGCTAGCTTAAGTACTTAATAAAATTGAATCATGATTCATAAAATTAATTAAAGAAGAGATTAACTAAGGTTCATTTTTAACAGTATGAATCTTTGGGGGGGAGTGTCACGCCCCCCTCTCCAACCCCCAACTTTTCGCTATATAAAATATATATATACGTATACACTAGTAGTTGTAGTCAATAAATTAAATAAATGCTAATAAGTTATCACAATTATCTAACTAGTGTAGTGGATATGTGATTTTGGCTAATATCTAAAGGTTTAGGATATAAATCTTGGCCCCTCCCAATTTTTTATAATTTATTATTATATATTTTGGTCCTCCCTAATTTTTCTTCCTATGTCCGTCCTTGAAGGGTACGCTTATGCTAGCATATAAAAATGACTCGTTAGTATAAAAAAATGTTAATCTAGATGACAAACAACATACATTCTTTTTTTTAGTGTTAAATTCATTGGTATCCAGGACTATTAGTATCTGATTAATTCGGTATTCGGACGAGTGACGGCGAAGAAAAATCTTGATCAAATTGGCGACTCTAGAGTTCGAACTCAGAGCTGCTAGCTCTCTCTCGTCCACACAAATTTGCTAATCATCTGTGTCAACTAATATTGATTAACAAGATACATTCTTTGAAATTAAAATCTCTTAATTTAATTCTTTGTATATGTATAAAATTTTGCAAGATTTTTTGTTTGCCATGAAAAGAATGCCACTAGTGCACACACTTGGTGGCTTTTTCTTTTTCTCATTGGTTCTCAAAATTATTCGATTTATATGATTGAATCATTTTTTATATGTTAATTTTTTTTTCAAAAGTGATGTTTGATTAATATTAGTTAGATTTATATACTCTTTTATTTTTAATATTTTTTTTAACTTTTGTAATCGAAAAAGTGACGTTTGGCTCTTGAATGAACTCTCAATATCGGAATGAGGACGATCCATAATCGGACTGAAGTTCAGTTTGAATTATCTGTCTAATTGTAAAATGTGCATAAATTAATCTACATCCCATAGGGAAAAAAATAATCAGAACTCAGAAGTAAATTAATTGCAGATTAAATTACAACAGGTGGGAAAACAAACTTATGAATCAAATCAAGTAACACATGCATTGGCACCATCTGTTAAAAGTCCGCAGGTAGATTGCATCGTACAGTGGTCAGTAATATATTCTTGCATTGCATTGCATGCTTTCATGTGCATGCACGTACTGTTCAGTACAAAACAATGTCATCAGTGATAAAGTTCAAAAACCCATCAAATGATTGGCCCTCAACACATGAATAAAAATCCAAGGGAAATAAAATTTTTAAACCCTCTCTCACCTAAAAAAAAAACATTAATCTCATATGTCAACCAACCTAACTTTTTTTTTTCTCTTTTCCAAAAAAATTGAAATATTATTCATCAGGAGAATTCAGATCGTCCAACACAAATGTTAAGCTTCCACAAAGAAATTGCATTTATTTTTTTTCAATAAAATCGAAATTAATTGTTTGCACCGAAATATTTGTACGATTTGTCATTAATTAACATAGGAAGCTGGATGAGATGTTAAACTTACCTTCATATTTTTTTAATCTACCAACGGCCTATGAGACTCTTACCCTTCTTTAATCACTCATGCATTTGGGTGAAATTATATGAACCACGGGGATGAGAATATCAATATTACATTCAAATTGTTTTTGGAGATTTGATTCAACGGATTCGTTGTTTCAAAAAGGCCACAGACTTATTGCTTTGACAAATAATTATAATTTCACATATATATGCATATACTAAATATTAAATAAAATTTAAAAAGTATCCTTATTTTATTGCATAATGGATTTATTCTTATTATTCTTAGACACAATTATCATTTTTATATAATTAATTTTTTTTTATTGTTTGTACATTTAAATACGATAGATATTTTTCTTAAAAAAATTAAATTCATTTTTTTAAATAAAAAGAGCTCGTTATTTTTTTTTTTGGGTGAAGGGTAAACCCCATCGGTGTCCAAGGCTACTAGCACTCGACTAATCCGACGTTCGGACGGGAGCGATAATATAAATTTTGATCAAATTGATGACTTTAGGGTTCGAACTTGAGACTACTAGCTCCCGATCCTTCAGTCAAAGACACAGACCCACTAATCATCTATGCCAATTATTATTTTTTTCTTCTATTGTTATTAAACAAGCTACAATGGGCGTTCCATATAATATCACTAAATTTGTTTCCTTACTTTAATGCTCTTTCCAACTATTACTGTTTTTTTTTCTAATAAAAAAAGTTGCAGAGGGTCAAAATACCGGAGCGCGTTGGTACACAATATGGCCCATCAGCACATGGCGGAGTAGCATATCAAATGGGTGGGACCACTATTAGATTATACGTGTCGGCGGTCGGTCGGCACCACGTTCTCTCTCTCTCTCTCTCTCTCTCTCTCTTCGCGCGCCGTCGATTCCGTGACGGGCGTCCGTATGCGGTCACCGGGTGCGGGTCCCGCCGACCGACACGTCAGCATTTGCAGAAGGCTGGCAGCGGGGCCCACCGCGGGACCCGCCAAGTGGTGGAGAAGTCCACTATAAAACGTGGAAGCCCGAGGACGCCCTCTACTTCGCCTCCACACTCTCCCGTGACGACCGTGAGCGCCTTCTTCTTCTTCTTCTTCTTCTTCTTCTTCTTCCACAGAGCTCTGAGAAGGACATGGTCGCGTCCTCCAAAGTCTCTTCGTCTCTCTAGGGCTTCTCTTCCTCTTCTAGGGTTCATCGGTGGTCGCGAGCATGGCGAGCAACTTGGAGGAGATCAAGAATGAGACCGTCGATCTGGTAAGCGTCCAGATCCACGAAGCTAATTTATGATTTTTTTTTTTGGTTTACTTCCCCGACGTTTCGGTTTTGTTCTTCGAGATGAAGAAAACCCTCATCGGACCTCCGCCTCGATTTGTCCGATCGATGTTTTATTTTCTTGTTAAAACATCTTTTGGTGGTTCTTCGTCCCGGAAGCGGAGATCGATGCGTGGTGTTGTTTCTTTATACAGATCTGTTGTTCTTCGTGCCTTCTTGTTCTTCTTCTTCTTCGGAAGGAACCATGCATGCAATCCTTCACTATCTCGAGCTCTTTATAGTATCTTCTCAATTCCTGCGAAAAAATTCGGCTCTAAATTTGGCATCTCAGTACAAGCAGTAACTTCACCCTAAAAATAGGAACTATTTTTTTTTTCTAATCTCTATTTTTCCTTCTTTCCTTGTCATAAAAAAATAATTAATTTTGAACAAGAACAACGGGTAAAGAGGAAAAAATAAAATAAAATAAAGATGATCCTATTAAATACAGCTACTCTCTCACCACTCTCCAAAATAATAATATTAATAATAATAATAATTTGATAATATGATTGGTCAATAAGAGCTGGCGCTTTGTCGCCTTCTTCCCTCTTCTCAAGGGAAGTGTACAAAAATATCCACCGTCTCTTCTACCACTATTTTTTTATTTTTTTCTTAAAAAAATATTTTTTTTTCTACCTCGCCGTTACGAGACTTCGAGTACTTGCTTTCGTACTCGTCCGGCCGGTTCGTCCGGCCGACCGACGCCTCGGTTTGTGCACCGCTAGAAAGTGAACAGAGCTAAAAAAATATCTTTACGGTTCCGTGTTCCTCTCCGCCTTCTCGGCCGTTGGATGCTCGTTTTTAACGGCTCGATCTGCGCGATCGCCGCACGAGCTCCCCGTCGCCTTTATTGTTTCAGGGGGAAGGGACGGTGGGATTTGAAAGGGGCGGAGAACAGAAAAAAAGTGGTTCTCTGTTTTGGACGGTTGTGATTGAACGAGGGTCCACGGAATCGATCCCCGCCGCTGGTTGGCTCTCTTTTTTATCACGAGAAAGGACTGAAGCGTTTAATAACTTCAATCTGTTTCAACTTTATAGTTTCTTTTCGGTGGTTTTTATAAGTGAGCTCTGTGTTGGCTTTAATGGCAGGAACGGATTCCGATCGAGGAGGTGTTCGAGCAGCTGAAATGTACCAAGGAGGGTCTCTCGTCAGAGGAAGGAGCCAATCGGCTCCAAATATTTGGCCCGAACAAGCTCGAAGAGAAAAAGGTCGATTTTTTTTGTTGTTTTTTTTTTCAATTTTTTTCCTGGTTCAGGGAATCGAATGCTGAAATGACTTTACGGTTGAACAGGAAAGCAAGATCCTCAAATTTTTACTGTTCATGTGGAATCCTCTCTCCTGGGTCATGGAGATGGCCGCAATCATGGCCATCGCCTTGGCCAACGGGCAGGGGAAGCCGCCGGATTGGCAGGACTTTGTTGGTATCATTGTTCTGCTTCTGATCAACTCTACCATCAGTTTTATCGAGGAGAACAACGCTGGAAACGCCGCCGCCGCACTCATGGCCGGTCTGGCTCCCAAGACGAAGGTGCGTTGTTTGCTGAGATGTTTACTGGTTCTTCTTATTATATTTTTTGGTGTCCATTTGTTGATTAAGGCATGTTTGCAATATTGTCTTCAGGTGCTCAGAGATGGCAGCTGGAGCGAGCAGGACGCGGCGATTCTTGTCCCGGGTGACATTATCAGCATTAAGCTTGGAGATATCGTACCAGCAGACGCACGGCTTCTGGACGGGGATCCTTTAAAGATCGACCAGTCTGCTTTGACCGGAGAATCGCTCCCTGTCACGAAGAATCCGGGTGACGAAGTATTCTCTGGGTCAACCTGTAAGCAAGGTGAGATCGAAGCAGTCGTCATTGCCACCGGCGTGCACACCTTCTTTGGCAAAGCAGCTCATTTGGTGGACAGCACCAATCAAGTTGGACACTTTCAGAAAGTGCTCACTGCCATCGGAAACTTTTGCATCTGCTCCATTGCTTTGGGTATCATTGTTGAGATTATAGTCATGTATCCGATTCAGCACAGGAGATATAGGGACGGTATCGACAACCTCCTGGTCCTCTTGATCGGTGGCATACCCATCGCTATGCCCACCGTGCTGTCCGTGACCATGGCTATTGGTTCACACAGGCTGTCACAGCAAGGTGCTATTACGAAGAGGATGACTGCCATTGAAGAAATGGCCGGAATGGACGTCCTGTGCAGTGACAAGACAGGAACACTCACACTTAACAAACTGAGTGTGGACAAGAACCTGATTGAGGTATTCACGAAGGGCGTGGATAAAGATCATGTAGTTCTGTTGGCTGCAAGAGCGTCAAGGACAGAGAATCAGGATGCTATTGATGCTGCCATGGTTGGAATGCTTGCAGATCCCAAAGAGGTATTTTAGCTCAATGCTAATTACTCGATTATTTGTTCACAACCAACAGATCCGTATGCATTTATATTTGAGGCATCCCCACCTTTTCTCATGTATCTTTATTTCGCACAGGCAAGAGCAGGCATTAGAGAAATGCATTTCCTTCCATTTAACCCTGTCGACAAGAGAACTGCTCTTACCTACACCGATTCCAATGGAAACTGGCACCGTGTGAGTAAAGGTGCTCCAGAGCAGGTAGTGTGTCGCCTCATCCTTGTCCTTTTACCCTCATCGTTTTCTGTTTTCATTTGCATCGTTTTAAACAAATTCATTTCCTGATCTTTATTTGCATTGATATTAGAGTTTTAGACAAATTCATTTTCTGATCTTTTTACATCTTGAACAGATCTTGAACCTTTGCAATTGTAAGGAAGATGTCAGAAACAAGGTTCACAATGTGATAGATAAATTTGCTGAACGTGGGCTCCGATCTTTAGCTGTTGCGAGACAAGTATGCTTTCTTTGTCTTCTCCTACATCTCTAATTTATATTTTAGCGAATGCAACAATGTCTAATAACTAAATGTATTTGCACCTCAGGAAGTACCTGAGAAATCCAAGGAAAGTCCAGGAGCACCATGGCAATTTGTTGGTCTGCTACCTTTGTTTGATCCCCCGAGGCATGACAGTGCAGAAACTATTCGGAGAGCTCTTAACCTTGGTGTCAATGTTAAGATGATTACAGGTAGGTTTTGGAATCTCTTTCTATATTTCATCACCCATTTAATCAATTCATTTTATTCTTGACATGATCATCGTCTTCAGGTGATCAGCTTGCTATTGCTAAGGAGACTGGCCGAAGACTCGGCATGGGCACAAATATGTATCCCTCATCTTCGCTGCTTGGTCAGAACAAGGATGCATCCATCGCAGCACTTCCTGTAGATGAACTTATAGAAAAGGCAGATGGATTTGCAGGAGTCTTTCCTGGTTAGCTATAACTTTAAGTTGTTAAAGCTGCTGTATGATTTTTTTGGTGTCCTGATATATCTGATTTCTCAATGTGGATTAGAGCACAAATATGAAATCGTTAGGAAGTTGCAAGAAAGGAAGCACATTTGTGGAATGACTGGTGATGGAGTTAATGATGCCCCTGCTTTGAAGAAAGCTGATATTGGAATTGCTGTTGCTGATGCTACGGATGCTGCTAGAAGTGCTTCTGATATTGTCCTCACTGAGCCTGGGCTTAGTGTCATCATTAGTGCTGTTCTTACGAGCAGGGCTATTTTCCAGAGAATGAAGAACTATACAGTAGGTTTCCTTTGGCTACTTTTGTTCGGAATTTTCCTAATTTCTTTACTGTTCTGACTTGGGACTTTCTTCATTAAATTGCAGATATATGCTGTGTCCATCACAATTCGTATTGTGGTAAGTATTATTTTCCACCAGAATTTTTGCAAGAAAGATTCTAGTTTATTCTTGGATATCATAAACATGGAAGGGTGCTCTGGTTCTTATTTGCTAAAACTTTTGTAGCTTGGCTTTATGCTTATCGCGCTGATATGGAAATTTGACTTCTCGCCTTTTATGGTTTTGATCATTGCCATTCTTAATGATGGTGAGTTTCAGTCTTGATTTATACCTCTTATACTTTTGTTATTATTCCTATTATTATTGTTGTTACTCAAATTAAAAGCTACTTTTATTCTTTTGTTCTCTGACCCAAATTGCTTCCCATATTCTACTTGATTAACTTCAGGCACCATCATGACAATTTCAAAGGACAGAGTGAAACCGTCTCCATTGCCTGATAGCTGGAAACTGAAGGAGATTTTTGCTACTGGCGTTGTATTTGGGACTTATTTGGCTGTGATGACTGTTATATTCTTCTGGGCCATGAAAGACACTGATTTCTTCTCAGTAAGTACATTGCAGTCTTACATCAAGGACATTAAATGCATAAATTTCCTACTTACAGCAAGTGCTGTGCTCTCATAGCATGCTGGTTTGGCCTCTTTTTTGTCTACTGGTGTTGTATACTGGTTTGATCTGTTCTGAAAAGCTAATTGAATATATTTTCTGCAAATAATCTCGTCAACCAAATACTGGTGAGTCAGACTATGGGTCTAACAAGGTTGCTTATGTCTTTTCAGAAAAAATTCCATGTCAGATCATTAAGGAGCCTCAATGACGAGATGATGTCCGCTTTGTACCTTCAAGTTAGCATTATCAGTCAGGCCCTCATCTTTGTTACTCGATCACGGAGCTTTTCCTTTATTGAACGCCCTGGACTTCTGTTGGTCTTTGCTTTCATTGTTGCCCAACTTGTAAGATCTCTCTTTCATCTCATCGTTTTTAAGTATATTTATATGTAAAACGAGAAGGAACAGAACTTGGGGTGCTATGATTACTATGAGTGTTTCTTTTTTCTTTTGAGCTAACAGAGTTGTGAGGTCACTAATTGCCATCTGTGTTTATATTGACAGATTGCCACTGTTATAGCCGTCTATGCTGACTGGGGCTTTGCCCGGATAAAGGGTATAGGCTGGGGATGGGCAGGAGTTATCTGGCTTTATAGTATTGTCACCTTCTTCCCTCTTGACATCTTCAAGTTTGCCATCCGATACATTTTGAGTGGAAAAGCTTGGGATAACCTCCTTGAGAAAAAGGTAAGCATAACCTTATTTGTGGCTTGTCTTGGTTATGCTTTTACTAGCTATTTGTCCCCATTCTTCGTGAATACTTATTTATGACCAAATTATTGCCGTATTTCAGACTGCTTTTACCACCAAAAAGGATTATGGTAGGGAAGAAAGGGAAGCCCAGTGGGCTACAGCGCAGAGGACTTTGCATGGGCTTCAGCCCCCTGAAGCTGTTAATATATTCAATGAGAAGAACAGCTACAGGGAACTTTCTGAAATTGCTGAGCAAGCCAAGAGGCGTGCTGAAGTTGCCAGGTATAGTTTCTTCCTTTTTCACTGTTAAAAGTGTTTAAAATTACTTACGTTCAACTTTAGTAGCACACAAAATGCTGATGCCTTTTTCTGTAGGCTCCGTGAGCTTCATACTCTGAAGGGGCATGTTGAATCAGTGGTCAAGCTCAAAGGGCTTGATATCGACACGATCCAGCAGCATTACACGGTGTAACGACCACAACTCGCACGAAACAAAGTGTAGAGCGAAGCAGGCTTCCCACATCTTTGCGGCAAAGAGGCGAAGACCTTTCTGTCTTTTTTTTTAGCATAGTGTAGTGTCTTCTTCTGGGCCTGCTAATTGTTTTTTATTAATAGCCATTGTATTTGCCTTCTTTCTTTAAGAGCTATCACATGAGAAATGTGGAGACTTGTTTCTGTTATAACAATTTGCGGACGTAGATGGAAATAACGCAAAAAACCTGTTACGTACATCTACAATAAAGTTCCTTCATTAATCCTCTATTTTCTGTTGTTTTAGTCACTATCTGATACTCTTTTTTCCTTTTTTTGTTGAAAATTCAGAATAAGTAGTTGTGAACAAATACTTTATTACTTGTATTGCTAATTATTCTCTTTGTTTTTTTTTCCACATTTTCTTTGTCATCCCTTTTTGCTCTTACCAAATCTAAACCAGCTTGTGCCAATTTTTTCTGTTCAATTCAGTTTTTTTATGGATCACGGTCTTGGTCATTTTGAATCGAACTGGTCCAGTTGAATTCGTCCGACTTGCCAAATTCTAAAAAACATGGTTGTAAAGCTCAGCTCGGCCAAGCCAGTCGCGGATTTTGGGTCGATTTAAACTTGGACTTTAACTCCAGTAAAAAAAATAAAAAAATTGTGTTCAATCGGCCGACATAATGGATTTAGTCCAGTGAATCACTATAAAAAAATATTTTATTTATATTTACATGAGAAAGTCATTGATAAAAGTGCATGATGAATGCAAGAAAATACTCAGTTTGCAAATTATGATTTTTTTTTTTATGTTTAAAAATCTTGTTACGAAATACATGAAGATGCCAGTGTATCGGATTTTCTATATAAAATTTATGTAATATGAATTTGTGATTCATAAGTTATGATTAAAAAGTTTTGTTGCGTAACTTATGTGCATTTATCTAATGCATATTGTACTATTTTATATTAAATTATCAACCAATTTGATCATTTCACTTATTCGATTCGACATGTTTCCTGTGTCGACGTTTGAGTCGGATTTTACAATGTTCTTAGAAATTAACGCTGAGATGTGTGCTTGTGGAGCCATACTTGGCTGGTAAATCTCCGTCGGGATGTATTTTTTTTTTGCGTGTACAGCGAAAATGTTTGTCACCTTGGCATAGCTATTAATTAGGTCTTGTTGTTTTAATTAATGATGGGTAAACCCAAAACCACATAAATGGCCCAAATATTGAGTTGAATAATCAGAGATTCGTCAATAAGTAATTGAGTTGGATAATTATATTTATAAATCATTTTTGTTATTTTAAACCTCTGTTTTAATTGCTTTTATTCTCTTTCTGATAACGTTTGGAAAATGAGAAAATCAAGTATTGTGTCTTATCTCGACATTTCTAGAGCTCGAGTAAGCGTTTTCTAATTCGCATGGCCCATGAAATGCACATAGGCCTCGTTGGCAACCTGGGATAGCCAAGGGTACGTCCATTTTCCAGTCACACGGTACATTGATGTGCCGGAATATAAATATATACATAAACATATCTTGTCTTTTCTTGAAAAAAAAATATAATATATCTTAGAAACTCGCCTAGTTATTACTCAGGGAGGAACTAGAAAAGAAATAATTATAATAAAATTTAAAGTGAATGTATTTGATTATTCAGGAAATTAATTTGGAGAAAGCTCAGAGAGTGGAAGGAGGGGATATGGGTAGCCAAGAGTGGCATATGATATTAGGATTTCAATATAGGCAAGGCAGAGTAAGGGGGTGTAAGGGGCTCCTTGAACTTGATTGCTTGTACAGTTAGATAAGAGGTGTGAGTTGCCTCTAAGTGGGAGGTCCATGGTTCATTTCCTCTTGGCTCCCCACTTTTCCCTTTTTTTCTTATATTTAATTTATCTTTTTTTATTTTTACATCTTTATTATTTATTTTTTACTTTTGCTCAATATTATTTAATATAATTTTCTAATAAATATAATTTATTTGCATTATATTAAATATTTATTCATTCATTAACAATGTTATTTATATATATTATAATATGCATTTCTCCTTAGTAGTCTATAATTGTAGCATAATAATCTACTTATTTATTTTATTATATGCATACTTCTAATTTTTTATTATTTATTTTTTTACCTTTACTCAAATATTAACTTATATTATTTCAAAAAATATTATTTATTTATATCATATTAAAGTTTATTAATTCACTATATATATATATATATATATATATATATATATACTTTTACTTATTAGTCTATGACTATATCATGTACATCTATTTATTATTCTATTACACATATAGAAGTATGTTTTTTTTATGAAAACATATACCAATATTATCATTTTTTATTTCATTATTAGATTATTCAATTATGAATTACTATTATAATATCATTGAAAACATATAGAAAGGAAGAGAAAATAGAGAAATAGAGGAGATTTTTAACGTGGTTCGGGATGCCAAAATAAAACTCTACGTTCACGCTTCTACTCCTTTTATACTTGGAGAAGAAGTTCTTATTAAGAAAAGTATTAGTCACACATTAGGGCCGGTTGCACACAAGCATATTGTGTCAGACCTATTATAATAGTTGGATCTATAAATCTGATTACATAAGTTGGGTTGGGCTCAACATGTACAATAAATATTGGCTGATCCAATTCATTATCTTTACACTCCCCCTCAAATTGTGCACTAGACAATGATATGCATAGTTTGTTCTTGAGGTAGTAACGTTGAGTGACTGAGAGTCCTTTCGTTAAGATATCAACAACTTATTGGGAAGAAGGAACAAAACATGTTATCACTTCCTTCGCCTCGACCTTTTCACGGATGAAATGATAATCAATTGCTATATGCTTCATGCGATCATGGAAAACAGGGTTCGAAGCCATGGAAATGGCACTCTTATTGTCACACCTTACTTCTGCCCTTTTAACATATATAGTGTCCCAAAGCTATAAGTAGTTGACGAAGCCATGTAAGTTCTGCAACCACCGTTGCCATGGCCCTTTACTCAGCTTCGACACTTGATCTAGACACTGCCTTTTGCTTTTTACTTTTCCAAGAAATTAAATTGCAATCAAGAAAAATAGAATACCATGTATGTGATCTCCTAGTGTCATGATCTCCAGCCCAATCAACATCTGAATAATCAATTAAAAAGCTTTTCTGATCTGATAGGTTTTTCTTATAAATTATTCCATGATTGATAGTTCCTTTGACATATCTGAGAATCTGTTTCAAGGCTTCCATATGTTTTTGTGTTGGTGCATGCATATATTGTGAAGTTTGTGTTGCGGATATGAGACGAGAGAGAGAGAGACAAGAGCCCACACAGAAGAAGACATGAGATTTACGAGGTTCACTCTTAACTGCGCTACGTCCTCGGGTGGCGGCTGAGAGTTTCTTTGACGGGAAAATACTAGATGATTACAAGATACTGAATAACCCAAACCCTAGGGAGTTTATATAAGGACTCCCATATGGGACCCCCGTATGGGATGGGCGGCTTCGTCGCCCCAATTATTCGAGCGATTGTGATGTACTGGGGGCATGCAGGGAGTTGATCATTGGATTAAGATTCAAGGCACTATCAACAGTTTGATTTATAACAAATGCATTGAATTTGGCCTTGTAATAGTGAGATACTGCAATGCCCAAGCAAAACTTCTAAACTCTTCGGATTTCTCATACATAGGACTATTTGAGGCGAGAAGTATAAAGACTTGATTAAAATCAGCTTTAGATTTCCTTAATCGAGAATCTATTAATTCGTTAGTCATTATATCATATGCAAGGCCCCAGATGATGATGAGAATGAAAGTTAGTTCCACATGGACAAAACACGGAGGTGGTCATGGGCTTATATGTAGCATCCTTCCTTACCATTCAAGACGCGTTTTAAATTCGTGCGGGCCATATGGGCCCAAAGCGAACAATATCTTGAATGGAATCGGAGGTGTTACACCATAAACTCCAAGTAATAACCCAAAAAAAATAAAAAAAAACTGGGGTTAACTGGAGCAGCAGGAGGACCACAAATCTCAAGCTAAACAAGGAATGACTGGTGGTAGTACTGTGAGCATGCAGCTTGCATGTACTCTCTTAACTCCATAAAAGCCACGTCCTAACCATGCATGCATGAAAGGCATCTCACCTTGAGGTCATAAGAAAAGGACATGATCTTTCTTCTTAATATACACAACACGTGCAATTAAGTTAATTATGACGAGCTAGTGATCAAAATTCAAGTGCAACTTGTGATCCAATCAATTAGTTTTTTCACTAGGTGGGTGTGTCGATATATTATATATGATTCAAACTTAATCAAATTGTGTCAACAACAATTCAATCACAATGAAAAAAACTTGTCCAAACACAAATTAAACAAATATAAATTATTTTACCTTCTAATAGTTACTAACTCTAGCTTCTAAAAAAGGTAATCATAATATTGGTTTAAATAATAGATCATGTGATCCACAAGCCATATTATATATGAATTTGAAGAATGATGCATATTAATAATCTCTCGAATGGACAGGTAGAAAAAAACCTTTCTAGAGAAAGAGTTAATTTCACGAGTTTGGGAGTACTTCCAAAGGGATTCACAACTACTTGGGATGTTGAATCCATATGTGCCTTATTTAAGGGCGACGCCAATGGATGTACTAATGGATGGTTCTCCAACAACAACACACATAAATCGCAAGTACGTACGTGACAACCAAATTTAATGGATATATCCTACTTTGATGGATATTGCATGGCTATACATAATTGGAGACCAATGGAGATCCATCCATCATAATGCTCATATCCTCAAGTTGTACTATATATATAACTAAGAACACATATATATAAATGTAGATGGAAGCTAATTTGTAGACCTAGATAACAAACCCACATCGTGCCGAAGGTACATACGTACTTCATGCAGTGAAATTATTACATGGCATGCTCACAATTTAATGGCGACTGCAACGAACTTTGTTTCAACATTTTCTGAAATTTAGTTCTGACAATATGAAAATATTTTTTTAAAAAATGATTCCATCTTTTTTTTTTACCTTATGACGAGAAGTAAAAAAAAAGGGTGTAGAAAGTGTAGGGCGTCAGTTGTTAATTATAAGTGTAGTGGTAAAATTAAATTGGCGTATCCATTCGATAGATCACAAGGGGTCCTTTTGATCGTACCTTTTTAATTTGAATATATATTGATACAATGATTTTGTTTTAATTTCGAATTTAATTTGTACCTTGAGATGAACTATTTATTTTGTTCAGCATCATTTCTAATAAGAAACAGCTCGTTGTATAAATTATATTTATAGCTCCAAGTTTTTCATAATAGATATTTGAAATTTTTAATGTACATGCTAAATGATATATTGTAAGATAACTTTTTTGTAGGTAACTTTTGAAATAAATGAAAATACGATTATTCAGAAAATTAAATTCTCAAGTGCCTTGTGAAATATAAGTTCAAGTCGTCTAGATTAGAGGTGTGAAAAAAAAATAGAGAAACCCGAGAGAAAAAAGGACACAACTAAATTTCAGGTTAGTTTTTAAATAAGAGAAAATGACCCGCTCAAATCAGGATAAACAAGTCATAGGGTTCTTCTTTCGCTCATAAATTTCATATCATTTAATGTTCCATTCTTTTTATTATAGAGTTTTGATTGGATATGATTAAAATTAAGAGCTGAATTTTATATCTTAGTTAAAATATTGGATATGTTTGAATAAAAACTGATTCGCTTTGGAAAAATAGTATTTATTTAATAAATATTGTGTTTTTTTAAAGTGATTACTTAACTTTGAAAAAAAAAACTTTAAGAAATGTCAGATAATGTGTTGGCCTGATAAAGCTGGCGACAAGAATATCAATGACGAAATCATGTGTCTTGGACCCCCATTTTTCTTATAGTATGTAGAAGTTGATATTATGAATTAAATGATTATCTGAACACATAACTTCTTTACATTGTATGAATTCAAATTTTAATCATTCAATATATAATATATAATTATTAATTTATTACATTATATTTTAAGAAAAAAAATTAAATAATATTAAACTCTAACATTTATTTTATATTGAATGGTAAAAAATTGAATTCACGTTGTGTGAATAAATTAAAGGTTCACACAAATATTTAACTAGCGGAGGCAGAACTTTCATTCAGGAGATGCACAAATTACTCATATAATTAAAAAATATTTTGAACATCAATCTATTTTTTTAATTATAATTTTAATAATTTATTTGCACAACATAATATAATTCAAGATATTTACATCATTTTTACTTTTTTTAAAAAATAAAAATAGAAAGAAACAAAGTGAAAACATTTATAAATATAGATATGATTGTAAAGATAATGAATTGGATCAGCCAATGTTTATTGTACATGTTGAGCCCAGTCCAACTGTTGTAACCAGATTTATACATCCAACTATTGTAATAGGTTTGACAGAATATACTTGTGTGAAGCCGACCCTAATCTGTGACTAATACTGTCCTTAATAAGAACCCCTTCTCCAAGTATAAAAAGAGTAGAGGGGTGGACATAGGATTTTGTTCTGACATCTCGAACCACGTTAAAAATCTCCTCTGTTTCTCTATTTTCTCTTCCTTCCTATTTGTTTTCATGGTATCAGAGCTTTGGCAGATCCACGAGGAAGAGAAGAATCAAATACAAATCTAAACAGTTTGGTCTCGCAAGTGCAAGATCCAAAGTCGGTTTGAATTAATATTCTTGCAAGTTCAATTCCAATCATTCTTGTATGTTCTGGAGTGTTTTGCATTAGTTTTCTTCAATTATAGTTAGGTCACATCAAGTGCTTGGAAGCTTGGATCAATCTTCTATTTTGTGAAGTGTTCTACATCATTTTTTTTGAAAAATAATTGGGTTTATATCAAGTTCCTGGAAATTGATCAAGTTATCAGTTTCACTTTGGTTATACAAGATGTCTTCTCTTGCTACTGCCACAATCAATCTATCATACCCTAATATGTTAAATCAGATGGTTCCTATGAAGTTAAATCATACAGATTATCTTGTTTGGATGAGCCTTATAAAACCTTTCATCAGGGGACAACGATTGCTTGGTCATATTGATGGAACAGATCCAGAACCATCAAAGTTTATTCCTAAAATTTCTAAAAGTAATGATGAAGGGAAAGGAAAGGAAGTTGATTCGAGTTCTATTGTTCCTATGGTATTAAATCCAGACTGCCTAGATTGGCAAGCTTTTGATCAACAACTTATTGGATGGATCAAATCCACCTTGTCTGAGGAGATAATTGTTCAAGTTATTGATGTTGAAATAGCTAAAGATTTGTGGAATTTTTTGGAAAAATAGTTATTCTTGTTTTGCTGAGGCAAATGCAATGGAATTACAAGGTGAATTGCAATTGATTAGACAAGATGCAATGAGTCTTGTAGAATATTGCAACAAAATTAAAACAATATGCAAAGAACTAATTTTAGTGAGCATTCTGTGAAGGATAAAGAGAAAGTGATGTATACCTTAAGAGGCTTGAAAAGTGATTTCAAAATCTTTGTAACCTCAGTAATGAGCAAACCTCCATTGCCGAAATTTGAAACTCTAAGATCTCTTTTATTTCAGCATGAAAGTCTTGTATTAAGGCCACAAAAAGATGTTATCCAGAATTATGATGTGATGTTTGCTCAAGCTGATATTGCAAGGGATAACTTCAATCATCGAGGGCGTGACCCCGGTAGAGGAAGATGACAACAATAGTATTACCAACAATAAAGTAATCATGGGCAGCAACAACAACAGTATGGTGGTCGTGGACAGCAACAACATGGTGGTCGTGGGCAGCAACAACATAGTGGTCGTAGGCCCCGTTCAATATGTCAACTTTGTGGAAGAATAGGTCATATTACAAAAAGTTGTTGGGATCTTCAAAATTTTGCAAATGGATTGGAACAAGCAGATGGTAACACACAATATAACACATTTGCTACTGGATTGCAGTATGATGACAATACACAACATAACACATTTAGTGTCAGGCTTCAGAATTTACAACTTGATCAGTCCATCGATAACTCTTGGGTCATGGATACTGGGGCAGCAAACCATGTGGCTAATAATCCAGGTATATTTAATGTTTTAAAGCCTTATAATGGAAATGGATTTATAACTTTAGGAGATGACAATACTCACCCAATCAGTCACATTGGAGATGTTGTGATTAGAACACATATTGGCCCACTCGTCCTTCATAATTTATTTCTTGTTCCCTTTTTTAAATTTCGTCTCATTTCAATTTCTTAATTTATCAATGATAACCATTGTGAATGTATTTTCACTTCCTCTTCGGTCTTCTTGAAGGATCCAATATCGAGAGTCACGTACGCTGAAGGATATCGAAGAGGAAGATTATTCGTGATTGATGACATCTCTCTTCAAACTCTTCCAACATGTTTTGACCTCAGTTTCTTGTTCGCCTTCCTTGCATAGTATATGACACTTTAGACTTGGTCATGCATCTCATCAGTCTATTAATAAAGTTGTCAATTTAGAAGACTTTGCTTGTAATAAAGTTTGTCAAGCTTGTCAATTTGGCAAACAAAGTAAACTTACTTTTCATATTTCTAATTCTGAATCTACTAGACCCCTTGAATTGATTCATAGTGATGTATAGGGACCTGCCCCTCGTGTTTCTTTGGGAAATTCTAGATTTTATGTTATCTTTGTTGATGATTTCTCTCGTTATACTTAGATATATTTTTTGAAAGAGAAATCAGAAGTTTTCCATACTTTTGTTCGATGCAAATCACTTGTCGAAAAATATTTCCAATCCAAAATCAAATTCTTTCGTAGTGATGGTGGTGATGAGTACACATCGACTAATTTTAAATCATTTCTATATCAAAGTGGAATTGCACATCAAATATCATGTTCATACACTCCTCAGCAGAATGGTAAAACTGAAAGAAAACATAGACAAATTATAGAAATGGCCTTAAGCATGCTATATGCCTCTAATGTGCCTTTATATCTATGGACAGAAGCATTTCATATAGTTGTTTACACAATTAATAGGTTGCCATCGGATGTCTTGAAACAATCACCATATAAGAAATTATTTAAGAAAGAGCCCAATTATGCATCATTAAGAGTATTTGGTTGTGATGTTTATGTGTGGAATCCTAATACTCTTAGAGATAAATTATCATGCAAATCAGACAAGTGCTTTTTTATTGGTTATGAAAATGGTTACAAAGGATACAAGTGCTATGATAGAAATAAGAAAAAGTTATAATATCGAGACATGTGCTTTTTGATGAAAATTTTGTTTTGCAACAGAAAAGTTGATGTTCCTTTTAATATAGAAAATAAAACAGCTCTATTTGCATCTAATGATGACATCTTCAGTTTTCTTCCTAAGTCTTTAAATGCAAATGAAGTTGTAAAGAGACAACAAATAGTTGATCTTGAACGTCAACAAGACAATTTGATTCCTAAGATCGCACTGCAATATCAAAAAAGAGAAAAGACTCATTCCAAAGGACAACAACAAACTCAATCTTCAAATCTCATTATTCAGTATCAAAGAAGAAAGAATAATACTCAAGGAACAAGTGCTATTAAACAAGATCTGTTGACTATAAAACAAAAGAAAAATGCAAACATTGTCTTAGAGTCGAGTGTTACAAATGAAGTTAATAATGATGCTGAAGAAGAAAATATTGAAGAACAAAATGAAGGCTGCATTGATGGACAAACTGACAACACAATGGCTGAGGACAACCAAATATTTGATGACTTAAATACTCCATCAAAAGTACATCTTCGAAAGTCAAATCGAATTAGTAAGACACCAGGAAGACTGAACCTTCTTGCTAATGTGATAACTCAAAAAGAGCAAGATGTAAAAGAGCCATTATATTATCATGATGCTATACAAGATAAGAGGTGGATTGGAGCAATAGTAGAACAAATTAATGCAATACACAAGAATCAAGCATGGGAGATTGTCGAAAGGCCAAAAGATACTAATGTAATTGGATCTAAATGGGTCTATAAGATCAAACATAATGCAGATGGCACAATAGAAAGATTCAAGGCTCGGTTAGTCGCTATAGATTTTACACAAAAATATGGTTTTGATTACGATGAATCTTTTAGTCCTGTTATCAAAATTGTTACTATTCGTACAGTTCTATCTTTAACATTATTGAATAATTGGAATCTACATCAACTTGATGTTTAAAATGCATTCTTACATGGGGAATTGAATGAAAAGGTATATATGGAGCAACCTAAAGGTTTTAGTGAAAAAGACCCAAGTAAGTACGTTTGCAAGTTAAAAAGATCAGTTTGATTTAAAACAAGCATCTAGGACGTGGTTTCATAGATTTCAAGAAGTTATATCAAACATTGGATTCAAGAAAACTACGGCAGACCATTCTTTGTTTATTTATAACAAAGAAGGTACACTTGTTGTTCTTTTGTTATATGTGGATGATATAATTGTGACACGAAATTCAAAAAAAATTATACATAAGTTGAAACAGTTGTTGAATCTTCATTTTCACACAAAGGATCTTGGAGAAACGAAATATTTTTTTGGTATTGAAATAGAAAGAAATGGTGACACTCTCAAGATGGGTCAGCGAAAATATGCACAAGATCTTCTAGAAAAGTACCGTCGATCGTTTCCCTTTTCCCTTAATTCACTAACCATTTTGTGCCATATCTTTACGATAACTCAGATCACTGATTGTTTTTCTTTTACAAATTTCTTTTGTTAAGAAAATTTTATTTTCATGTGTACACTTCCATCGATACTTTTTTCTTTTAAAAGTTTTCGATGTTAACCTTGATATTGAGAGATAAAATTGCTGAACGTTGCACCTGATCACCATTGGCCAAACTCAAAATCAATAATGACATCAACCCAACTGGCCTAATTCTAACAGTTTCCCTACGTAACAGTTCTAAAATCAATTGTTGGATCATATGATATTGAGTTCTTAGACTGTATTAATAGTCTCGAAATTGAACTATCTGTCTTTAAGAAAAATATATATTTCTTTTCTCTTAACTCCCTTGGGCTATTGATTTTCAATGAAGTAATCTCTAAACTTTAATATTAGTCACTCACCTTTCATAATTTGTTCGAATGGTTTCACTTCATCCTAATATACTAACGTTGTTAACTTTTTCATCATTTTGTATTTGCACTATTTATGAAAGTATTCTTTTACTTTTAAATAAAAATATAAAATAATATGTCAAGTTTCAATGGATGCCCCTTTTTGTTGAACTGGACGGCTCGGAACTGTGCCTACTTTTTTTTCAATTTTTTTCCTACGATTTGTTCTTATAGGGTAAAAATTAGTTTAATAGATGTGAAAAGAAATATTTGAAAAGTTAACAAAAGATAAATGACCAACACTAAAGTTTATGATTACTTGGGAAAAATCAGCAAAAACATAGCAATTTAACTATAGGTTAGCATGGCAGTCTCCATCGATGGAACAATATCGCATATGTACGTGCATGGGCGCGCAACAGAAAAAGGAGAATTATTATGCACTTAATTCTGGGCGAAAAATAAATTATTATAGTCCTTTTAATTTAATATTAATGTTTAAATTAAAATTGCTAATATTTTTTTTACCTTGCATGCTACTTAATCCGATTATATTGCAAATCATCATTTGCGTTAAAAAATTTCGTCTCAAAAGCGTCTCTTGCATATCACAATGTTAAAGAATATAAATATAAAGATATTGTTCTTACTATCGACTTAAGTTTAGCCTGCAGCTGATGCTGCCGACCCTTCGCATATCCCACTAAAGGTGCCGAATTAACATATAGATTCTAAATTTCTAATGGAATTTTTATCTATACAGATGTCTCATGGTTTAATGCAGATTCTATTTTCTCGGTTGAGGCTTGAGGTCTCATATATGATCTTCAAATATGCCATGCATCAATTTAATTTTTCATGGGTCCAATGCGAAACTGACTCTTTATTATTGTTCGTCATCATGCATAAGATGTGGAAATACCTCTGAAAAATTTAGAGGTTTTCTAAGATATTTGACATATGATCCCGCTTTTTTATAATATTAAAATTAGACATATTTAATCATAAGGTCCACCTCAAGATCTAGCGAATATGATGTGGAATATGATGTTTGCTAATGGTTAAATGAAAATTTCTTTTTTGAAAAAAAAGATATATTTGGTCGATTGTCGAACACTCTATACTACTACTGTAAGGCCCAAGATGATGATGAAAATAAAAGTTAGTTCCACATAAATAAAATACGGAGGTGGTCATGAGCTTATATGTAGCATCCTTTTTTTTAAATTCGTGTGAGTCATATGGGTCCAAAGCGAACAATATCTTAGATGGAATCGGGAGTGTTACAACTACCATCACAATGAAAACTAGAGCTTAACAGTCGACGATAAAAAAAACCAATTGGAGTTTAAAATTTATCAGTGTTTAAATAAATTATCACTAAGCACGCAATTATATATAATTAACTTGTTATCATGCTTGTAAGTGGGTTTGAAGCTATAACTATGAGATAATTAAGCACATTAGTTAACATGTGGTTTATGATGACAAAATTAATTGAAAAACACAAAAAATGGAATCAAGGCAACCGCAGTCGATTGAAATTAACCACGACATTTATTAAAAAGCTCGGTACATATGAAGTACAAAATACGCAGACAAACAAATATTCGATGTACGTACGTACATTGCATTGAACATATTGTGGATTCTTGGTGCCGTACGTCGGAAACAAATCATGATCTCAATCTTTCTTTTAGATTGAACATTTTATAGTACGATCGAATCGGGGGGTCCTTAGTTGTGATCTATGGATTGGATACTCCAATTTATTTTTATTACGTGCAAGATCCATACCCATCATTAATTCCACGCTCTCAATAAATTAATTGATTAAGCAGAAGGAATACGTTTCCACGTACGACGCCTTTTACTCATCATCATCATGTGGTAAAAAGATGGAAATCTCATCCCTTTTTTTTTTCTTATCAGGGTGAACTTTCGAAAAGAGGTGGAAGCAAACTTAATTCGTTGCAGTCGCCATTAATTGCATGGTGGTTGCGATGTCATGCATTCATGCATATTTATCTGATTTTGATTTAAATTTAAGATCGTGTAATTTATAGATCCTACCATATTTTTGTAACCTTTTTCTCTATTTGATTTTATTTTAGTTTATTAAAAGAGATACCAAAATGAGGAGAACTAAAGATTTTAAATTAATGCGTAGTTAGTTGGGATTCATTATTTAATGGTCAATGCGTTTTAGGGGAAACAAGTTTTTTAATGGACTTAATCATAAAGGAAAAGTTGGAATATGATGTTAAGAAAAGTATTTTTTTTGGGTTCGTTTAAAATTTAAAACTCAACAACGAGAGTCGAAAATGAAGTGATAAATAATTTCTACTTATTTTTTTTGTAATGAATCGCACTCATCATAATGACTCGTGATCGAAGCAAATACTAAATTAGTGGACCTCAACGATGGGCCAAAATTCCTATCTAGCTAACACCATGTGATACTAGATGACAATAAAAAAAAAGTTTAAACTTAAACTAATTGACTATATATATATATTATATACACTATAGTAGTTTTAATTAATATATAATATTCATAATTAAATAGCAGTAGGATAGCGGTAGGATGATTTTTTGCACATAAAAAAATCGGTTTATAAATTTTGGATGATTTTTTAATTCGACAAAAAATGGCCTACGGTGTTTTAATTTTTGGCTCGGGGCCATGATACACTTGTAATTTAGAAGTCAAAATAGGAAACTAAGTTTAAATAAAATCAAACTTAAGATTCATTTTTTAATTTGACTATTTCAAATTAGCATATCATCACAATCCTAAATAAACACTAGTGCTCAATGCAACTATAATAAACACTAACAAATATTATTAACTTTCATATTTAATCATATATAAATTGTCTAAGCTAATAATAATGCTGAAAAAGTAAGAAGTATTATTTTAAAAAATAAGATATGACTTAATTATAGGTAAAATTTAGGGAATATTTTAAATTTGCTACACTCATTTACTTTTGGTTAAGGGCCCTAATTTAATCGTTATGAATCACAATAATTTTTAATCGAGTTGTAAATATCACTTTAACGCCCCCAAATTCAGACCTTGCCATCTAACATAAATCTTGACTTCGGGGATGCTATCATCATATATCAGTGATTTTACTTTGACGAATCATTTGGCCCATATCCGATAACAGTGACAATATAAACTAACATATCTATTTTCAATATAAAGACTAATAATCTAATACGTAGTGATAATAAAAATTAGACATCAATGACTAAGTTCAATGAACTCATAAAGACTCAAAATAATATTCATCTCTAATAAATGACAAGCATGACACAACTAGGATCCTATGCCATGTGCAAAACAGATCATCACAAGTTGCATCACCATAAGCATCATTTTCAGTACCTATTAAAGATCAGAACGACCTGTAGAATTGAATTCACAGGGAAAAATCCATGAGTTGTGACACTTAGTATGTAAAGATCAAGTAGAAAGGAATAAGAATCAAGAGTCAGTAAGTGTGTAGATCAAATCTTTTATTTAAAATAAAGGTAATATGAGATAGTAATACTTATTAGTGCTTTCTTCATTTCATTTCAGTTTTTTTTTTCAGTAACAGTAACAAACATGTCAGTTATACCTACTCTCCTGGTGTACAGTGAATCAGGTCCAGTTCATTATTCATCTTGGGTAGCATCTTTTATTTCAATCAGTAATGAGCAGTTATCAGTTCATGAAGATTTCAGCGATCCGACGCTAGGATGGCTAGCTAAGCCATAAGGTCAACTCTAGACCCATCAAATCATCAGGAAAGCATAAAACCCCAACAGGAGGGGATGAGTCCCTAAACATGAGGGATTGAATCCCTAGTGTGTCGCGACCTTCCTCTTTATGACATTCATTTTAGTCGCAATCATTTGCATCTTTTATCTGTCAATTATATTAAGTTAGGTTCACGTTAGATGATACTAACCCTACCTCAAATAGATTCATTTAATCAATCATACATGACATCATACATCCCGAACACGACCCGCATCAGGTGTGACACGGCCCGTGTTTTTCCTGGTTTTAGCGAGTTCAACACGAACATTTTAAGCATAGTCTTAAATCAGGCAACACAGACAATATTAGAGTAACACGGACTGTTTCGTCCGCTCGAGCTTTACACAGTCGTTTCGTAGCACTGTTAGGGATCTGTGGACGCGGTCTGTATAAGAACTGTTTCATCCAGCGAGAACCCGGTCGTGGTCGGAACGACTCGCATCATAGGCGACGCGATCGTCCTTCCAAGGGACGCAGACCATTTCCTTTGAACGCGGTTCGTTTCAGGTTGACGTGACGATGTTTCCATCTGATGCGGTCCGTCTCCGACGTCTCTCACGCTGGTACAAGTAACGCGACCGTGTCATGGGGGACACGGCCCGTGTTCGATTATAGTTTAACATTTTTTTATATTACGGAATTCGTTGAATCAAGCCGAAAAGTCCTTTTGTAGAAATTCGATTAACAAATAATTAACCTAGCGAAAATCTTCTTTAATCATCATGAACAATCCGTTAAATCCTGAAAATTAATCCTTCTAGAGATCCTAATTACATATCTTGAAATTTGTTTCTTCCTATCTTTCCTCGATCTGTGTGCTATTGCTTCCTCTTCATTTCGTAAGTCATTGACCTTCGTCTCCTTCTCCTGGCACGATTCTCGAGACCAGAAAATTCCCTAAGGATGAGAGAGAAAGAGAAGAAGAGATGAGAGAGGAAGGAAGAGAGGGAAGAGAGGGGAGAGAGAGATTACCTGATGGCTCGGTAGAAAAATAATAAGAATTATCCGAGATTAATTTCGTGTTAAGAGTTTATATAGGATATTAATCATCATTAACCAACTTTTTTTTACGGGTGGACTTTGTCACGTCAATCCAACACGGCCTGCGTCCACATGACGCGGTCTGTTTTAGTGAACACGACTCGTGACCGCTTATGACACGGTCCGTGTTCGTCTGGGGCATTACATCAGTTTTTTGGAATCATTTTTTTTTCGGATTGAATAGTTCTTTTTAAGATTGTAAAGATCTTGCATTTAATTTTTTAATTTATGGTAAAATATTTCATGTTACACTTTGAGAATGTACATCGTCTTAATTAATAATTAGTTCGATGTGTTGATGGATGGATCTCGAAAATTTTCAACGAGTTCTAGTTGGGAAGCCATTACGCAATGCATGCAATACATCGTGATCTTCTCAAATTCGGATGGTCATTAATTATATTTAATTAAATTACGAAATTAAGCAGGTACATATATNCTCTCTCTCTCTCTCTCACTCTCTCTCTCTCTCTCTCATATATATTAGCTCCATATTTGTGAACAGCAACCACCAAGGCCATCACAACCACAGGTTGTACAAGCACCAACATCAGTACCAGCATAAGTGTGGAAGGGCACCAGAGCTATCAGAACAAAGGAAATCAGTTGAGGAATGTGGCAGCTTTATCACTAGGAGGAGTTGGACCAGTTGAACAGGTGGGCATGGGGTCTGCTGCTGCCTCTGTCTACCAAGGAGGCCTTGTGTCATTGGCTCAGGGCAAGTTCTCACAACGGCAGCAGCAACAGCAGAAGGACAACAACACCTTCTCCTCTGCGGCATCAAACAGCACCACCTTCTTCCACCATCACAACCTTTTCTCCTCCAACGAGGTCTCTCAGTCTACAGAGTTGGGAGGGTCAGGCCATTGCACCAGCCAGCAGCATCAGGGTGGCCTCCTCCATCTTGGGCAAGCCATGTTTGAGGTAGACTTCTTATGAGTGGGAGGAGCTTTTGATGCACAAGATGGATGGACTGACGGATGGATAGTGCATGAACAGCTCTCGTCACAGCGAAGAAGGGATTCTAGATATCAGCTCTTCTTTCTTGTCTTTCTCTTTCCTTTGCCTTTTTAGCTGGAATAATATTTCTTTTCTTTTTCAGAGACTGGCACCAGTGCAGGGATGATTCTTGCAGGATCTTTTTTTCCCTTTCTAGAGCACACAATATCTTTTTTCTCAGGATGTATCACTGTTATTTCTCTTAGCCCTTATACTAATATAATAATATTATGTTATACATACATATATATAGATATATATATATATATATAACATAATACATGTGAGATATATCATTTATTAAAAAGACAAAAAAACTGTACCTTTCTTACAATTCCTGTTGCACTGACGCATAAATAGCAGAGAGCTTGCAAATAGGTTCCATAGAGTGTCATGTATGTGTATATATAGGAACACATATAGTTAATAAGTTTTCTGAGTTGTATCATTATATACTTACTGCACATTACAGAGCTAAAATATATCCACAACTCAAACATGAATTTAACATTGCAAGCTGAAGACAAATTTCTTATATACCTTTCCTTTAAGTACTGTATCTAAGTCTTTAGATTATAGTGTAAAATGAAGCAAGTGCTAGGTTATTACTGACAAAAACAATGGATAGCCAATAAGTAGACAAAATTACTTGTACTGCTATACATAGTTTTTTCAACAAAAAAAAAATGTTTCATGTTCGCATGTACATGAAAACTTGCTTTTCTTTAAACTACTTGTAGTGCTTATATGAGAGCTTGCTTTTCTTTCTCTTGGAATTTAGAAAATAAACCTGAAGGATGATGTTTTCATCTATGAATTAAGTTTATCCCTAAGAGGAAAGAAAAGAACTTTTTTGCTTCAGGGAGCAAACAGCAGTTAGTATACTTACCTGAAGAGAAAGAAAGAGTAATTAATGCAAGAACTATTACGTAATTTAGATATGAATTCGAGCACGGACTCCATAGATCATAAGGTCCTCAGCCAACTTCCAGTCTGCTCCTTTATTAATACATTGCACCTTGATGCTGTTTCTTGGCAGCTCTAAAACACACACACACTGAGAGAGAGAGAGAGAGAGAGAGAGAGAGAGAGAGAGAGAGAGAGA
>LTAE01001486.1:0-10735 GCA_001647135.1 Pontederia paniculata | reverse complement strand
CTCTCTCTCTCTCTCTCTCTCTCTCTCTCTCTCTCTCTGGATATCACTGTCCAATCTCCCCTCCCTCATGAATTCTCGTATACAGGAAACTAACTCGCACTGAGTGCTCCAGAGCTTTAGATGTGGCCCGGTCTTTACTTCTGAATTCTGATGATGCATGGCCCTCATGGCCATGGCCTTCTACCTCCTCCTCCTTCTGCTGTTCCTCCTCCTCCTCTTCCTAAGTCCCTAACATCTAGGCTTTTGTGGAGATAGGCAATGTACTAGTTTCTGTTCCACCATTCAAGACCTGTGTAAGGGTTACAAGTTATTTAATTGGTTGCAGGATCTCCTTGGGATGGGCGAGAGAGTGACAACATGCAGACAGACGCATTTAACGCCACTCATGCTGCTCATTGAAGCACACAAGCATCATCATCAGCACAGCATGCAGCAGCAGCAGCTCTGATGCACCATGCATGTCTATGTAGTCTGATCGAGGTGGATGAAATATATGATGTGTGGATGGCCCCCATTTGCCTACATAAAGCAGAGCAAGGTTTTTGATGATCACAGTTCATAAGTTGCTTGCAGAAAGAATCGTACCTCATGTTACTGTGCATCTGCTCCTCCATCCATCATTTAAACCTAGGGACAGCAGTTTTTTTTTCCCTGAAAAAAAAAAGAGAATAGAATAAGGGTTGAAGTATTTAGGGCTGTTTGGTTGCCACTTGATGAAATATTTTTTTAATCTCGTCCAATATAGTAGCCTTTAATTCAATAAGAATAGACTTATTCTTGCTCCAAGCAACAATAACTTACTTTCTATTTTTTTTTATTTCTGCAACTAATGTGTTGGGATCCAAAAGTTGAAAAAAAAATTATTTGATGGGTTCAATGTATGTGCTCCCTAGTTAAGTAGAGAACATTATGTTATCTACATCTTCAATCGTCTGATGTTTAGATTTTCTCTCTCTCATTTTTTTTTCTCTCCTAAATCTATCCACCATACATTATACATTCTACGGTTAAAAATGTAGATAGCATAGTGCTCCATACTTAAATAGAGAGCACCTACATTTTTTTATTTAATTGATAAATGAGAAATAAGATCTTAAATTTAATGTTATTGCCCAGTGAAATGGCATCTTAGCTATTAAGTTATAATATTTTTTGATGAATTATTTTATAAATAAACATTTTGTAGTAATTTTATTGGATCAAAACACAACATGAAATATTTATCTATTCCCATATCCAAAAAAATAAAAAAAATTAAATAAAAATAGTTATAGTAAGACACTTTTCAAAAGA
Organism: Pontederia paniculata; assembly: GCA_001647135.1. Taxonomy (NCBI): domain Eukaryota; kingdom Viridiplantae; phylum Streptophyta; class Magnoliopsida; order Commelinales; family Pontederiaceae; genus Pontederia; species Pontederia paniculata. Next base: position 9,442 of record LTAE01001486.1, on the reverse strand, counting down.
GTATTTATTATATTTTTTTACAAAATTTTCAAATAGACCCTTAATTATAAAAGAACAAATATCACATGCATGGGGCTCTTATGTACAGTTTAATTATTATCTTCTTTGGCAAGGCAACTAAAGTTATGATCAGAGTCATCTTAGCATATTTGTCACTAATGGTCTATGGTCTGTAGCTCTAATAAATAATGCCATTGCCAAGCACCTGACATATATTATTAAAAGTATATATGTGTAGTTAAATATTCACAATAACACAAACTGTAAATATTGAGGATGAAGGATCAGATATTCCGACCAGCTGACATAAGTCCATTAAAGAAGATTCTGAAGTCGTATAACATGTCGTTATTAATGCAACCAAGAAAAAACAACAACCAGGATGCTGTCATTATCAAAGGTGAAAAAATAACAAAATAGTATAGGGATCTTATTAATGTCACTCCTCATATCTTAATACCACTCTTTTTTTTACTATTTTTTTATTTGTACTTTATATAATATTTTTATATATTATAAAAAAGTTGACGCTAAAAATAAAATGTAAGATGGTCTAATAAGGAATGGCATTCAAGAGTATCAATAGAAGCACTCATAGTAGAGACATACAAAACAAAAAAAAAATCAAAGGAAGGGAATATGTCTACTTGTTAGTCCAAAACTATTATTATTATACCCAAAAGAAATATTAGCCAGAATTTATGATTTTGTATTAGATAATAGAATTATTCTAATTTTTATTCAAGTCATCTTTTAAGTTCTATTTTAGACTTATTCTAAGCTTTATTTTAAGGTGTTGTTTGGATTGGGATTAAGTGGAAGAATATGAATTTTTTCTTCAAATTTTGTCAAACACTCATAGGATTAAGAATAAATTGGTCAAAATCTCTATTTTTTAAAATTAGCTCGGAAAATGTGAAACTACTACTTTTAATCTATCAAAATAGATTAAGTCTATTTCTAAGCACTTCAAGAATTATTAACTTTCTCTCTTTTAACTTTTTTTAATTATAATATTATATTAACGTAATGACTAATAATTAATTATTTCATGTAATTAAATATTTATTTAAACTTATAAATTAATGGTGTACGCAAAATGGCATACTATATAATATTATCAATTAATTAATAAATTGTGAATAATAATTATTTACTATATTCTTATAATTAATAATTAATTATTTGTTAACATAAATGTAATGAAATAAAATTTATATTTATTACTAAAAAATATGTGCATTAATAAATATATTTAAAAATTATCTTAACATTAATTATTTTCCTAAATATTATATTTGATTATTTTCTTTTACTTTAATCCCAACAGTTACCTAATTTAAACATTTGAAATAAGTTCACATATAATCCTAATATGGTATAATTTTGCACATATCCTCTAAATTTTAATCTCAACACAAACATATTGGGATTTAGCTTGATTTCAAATAATAAGTTAATTAGTTCTGCACTGGTTTGCAAGAAACAAGATCCAAGAACATGTAATTTTGGTGTTATATATGTATATAATTTTCCTTCGGAATTGCAAGGAGAAGTAAAAGTTGGGTGCAAATAAATTATGAGAAAAAAAACAAAGAAGTAAACTTTTGGTATTGTTTAAGCGTAAGGGCTATTGGGTCATATTGGGCCTAATATGGAAAGCCCATCATCTCGTCGTACTTAAGTGAGTTGGCGTACTCGTAATCCTCAAGAAACCCACCTCCGAAACAAAACCCTGGAAGAGCTCCGCAGACGCGGTTCCCTCTACGAGCGCGCGTTGGAGGAGGCGATGGCGGATGTCTTCATGGGCTACACGCCTCTCCGGCAGCTCTCTCAGTTCGTCGTCGCCGTGGCCTTCTTCCACACCTCCGAATACGCCCTCGCCGCCACCTTCCATGGCCGATCCAACGTTACTCTCACCTGTGAGTGCATCTTCCCTTTAAATTCTGAATTCAGAAGTATGGAACGAATTCTTGTGGCGCGTGGTTGCGTAGAAGGACAGTTTATTAGTGTTTTTAAAGCAATTAATTGGGCAATTCTACGTTAGTTAGATGTCTATATAATTGAGAATAAAAGGTACGATCTTTCTGTTTCTTCCCTTCTGAGTTTGGTCTGCATGAACTCGAGACCTACCATTACGCGGCTCAAACTACCAACCGCCGAGTTATGTGATGGGTGGCATAAAAGAAAGAAGACTTCCACTTGAGTTTGCTAGGATACTTGTGGAAAAGAGGTTACTTTACAGTTGATCCGTGAGAAATGTTAGATGGAACTTGATGTAACCACAAAGGATAACACTTTGTTAATCATTGTGTTCAGTCCCTAATTTGTAGTGCTCAAGTACAATTAGCCTTTGAAGGTCTTTTTTTTTTTTTGGGTTTTAGTATTCATTGTTATGGAGTTGTTGGTGGGTCTTCAGTCAAATAAATATCTGAATGATAGCGATACTGGAACAATAACCTTGAACAAATGTTGAACATGGCTTTGATACTGTAAGATCTTTTGGATTATTTTGAGAATTCTATTTACTTATTCATACGAAATAAATAACATGGCGGGGGTAACAAATCCATTAGATTGAAAGTACAAATGACGATATAGGGCCACTGGATCTTTTTAGTGGTACTTGACTGTTTACGATTTCCAAATGGATTCCATTTCAAACTTTCAAGTGTGGTTTTTTTAATTGTAATATTTTATTCACTAATTACAATTTCTTCATCTGCAGCACTTCTGATCAGCAAACACTATGTTGTTGCAATGATATGTGCATTGGTGGAATACATTATAGAGGTACTCCTCTTTCCAGGATCAAAGGAGCTTTGGTGGGTCAGTAACATTGGGCTTGTGATGATACTCATTGGCGAGATTATACGTAAAGCTGCTATCATCACAGCTGGTCGATCTTTCACACATATTATCAAGAGATATCATGAAGATCACCATGAACTAATAACTCATGGAATATATAGGTAACAATCAGGTATAATCATAATAAATTGTCTTATTTTTTAACTTATTTAAATATGTGTTCTTTAGATATTATCTAGGTTAGCTATAAGTGTATAGCATCTCAATCAACCATGGAGAAGCTTTTTTTTTGTATTTATATCTGCTGGGATGACAGATTATGCACAAACGTCTAGTTGAATGGCTGAATTATTTTTTATCACCATGTAAACAAGGTTCTTATAATGTGTTTCTTCTATCAAAATTCAGGAAATAAATCAATATGAAGATGGATAAAAAATCATAGAATGTTATGTCCACACACATATATGCACATTTTTTCTTTTGGTGTGTATAGGTGGATTGGCTGTTTGCGAAATAAAGGTAAACCAATGTGAGTTAAATATCGAACCAAGTAAATGCACCTGGCCCCAAAAGATCTCAGCTACATAACAGTTATCCCTTTCAAAAACTATCATTTTTATGGAAAAAGAAGCGAAGTTTCAAGTTATTATCTTTAACTTTTCTTTAAAAGGGATTATCTTTATTTTTTTGATGGATAATGGAGATTGCAATATTAAGTAATGGTAGTAATCTCCTCTGTTTTTTTATACTAATAAATCTTTCAATTTTTATCAAGCTCCTTTCCCTGTTTATGTGGAATAGTGTCTTTCTTGCAAAATTTGGAATTGTCTAAGGAGGTCGGAAACAGATTGACTGCTCCAACAGGGATCCCTTGTGCCTGATATTTTGACATTAGTAGGCACAATAAATGAGCATAAATTACAGTGTAAATGGTGTTAGTTTATTGAAGTAACTTGTTAGGTTGTTGGTAATCAGAAAATGTTTTCTCTATTAAGTTCGGTAGTGCTAACTCCAAACTTACTATTTGGTTCAAGTAAAGGCTTTTCGATGACTTTTTCAGAACTGGCTTTTGATTTAATACTGTTCGCTGGAGAATCAAGGTTACTAAGTAGTTTGCATATGTTGGATGAATCTACTTAAAAGGAAAAAAAAGAAATAAATTTCATTCTTATAGCTCTTCTACTTTTTTTGATGTGGATGTGTTAAATTTTATCTATACAGTCTCTTCAAAAAAAAAATTTTATCTATACAGTTGTTTTGACTCTGTTGATGATGATTGTTCAACTTTTGGATCATATTAAGATTAATGATGAGAATGTAGAATTATCAAGCTTGTGATGTTAATTTCAAACTTTACTGTTGGGAGATCTTTCTGAACCTAATATCCACTTTTTTTAATTCAAATGTTTTTCCGGTTGATGGATTGTTCTCTGCTGAATAAACTCATTTGCATGTTATTGTCCAATCATCAGTTTCATCCGCCACCCCAGTTATTGTGGCTTCTTCATTTGGGCTACTGGAACACAGGTTATGCTCTGTAACCCAATTTGTATCATTGCTTTCACAGTAGTCTCTTGGAAGTTCTTCGCCGATAGAATACCGTATCCATCAGCATTACTTGTTCATTTATTTACTCCTGTGAAGATAAAACCATCAAGCTGAGTTAAGGCCTAAGAGTTAGTTTTTTCCCACATTTTTGCTGATTCCTTTTCATGACTGTCTCAGAAAAAATGACACCCTAGTTATATTGAAAGTTTGAATTATTTTGATCCTTAACAAAGAATCAGATATGAAGAATTTTTCTTGAGGCAATTCTTCGGGTCACAATATGAGGAGTATGCGCGGAGGGTTCCCTCTGGTCTTCCTTTAATCAAATGAGGACTCAATCTGTAAGCATATCTACATTTTTTCCTCACATAATTTCCATGTTCTAACTCCATTTTGTGGATTTCTGCAAGAATAACTCTGAATTTATTACGTATTATTTAGGCATTTCTTCCATGTGTCCCCATTTATCAGAGAAACATGCACGTTCTGCAGGCTATTGATCTCTTTGTTATGCTGGACGAAATGAAAGCCAAAATGAGCGCTTAAATGAGGACCAGAGAATGTAAGATGAAACAACGACTCCTGTTGTGAAGCCATCTAATTATATCTTTTCATATTATTGTGAGACTACTAAAGTTAGCATTTCCAGATGAGTTATGAATTGGACTTTTACAGTAGAGATTTTTGTGCTCATTTATCTCATTGTACTAGAGCCACACGTCTGTTTATGATGAGGAAAAAAAAGTTCTGACTTCAAAGAGTTAGATTCTTTGCATTTACCATTTGGTGAAGAAATTTGGGTACTACAATAAAGTGTTTACTTCTGATAAGAGAAAATCCAAAACAATCAGTGCATCACATAAATTCATGCCGTAAATGAACTTTTGCAAATTGCCGTTTATTATTTTATAGGTGAACTACGATAATGTTTGACTCTTTAGTTGTGGTTCACATAAAATGAAAATGAATACTACTCCCAAGGATAGAAACTAAGAAGATATACCCGTAGACATATCTGTCGTTTAGGCTTGTTCTCTTCCTTTCCACAAAAAACTTGCCATAGATAATTTGACGTATCCAATCCGTGCATGATGGGGTGGTGGAAGTTGTTTGTTTCCAATTGTTAAGTGTTTTTTATTGTCCTTTCTAAAATTTTGGAAATGTCACTTAATTCTACATATTTTGCCCTTTCTTTCAATTTATACTATAACAGCTTTACAACACTTCTTCCCATAATTTAATTACAATTCTTCGAAGATCTTTAACTACATCACTTCTCAGAGTAATGACACAGAATTGTTCCTTTTTTTTCATCATCTCTCTTTTTCGATTGTATAACTTTTTTTATCGTGTATTGTATTGCTTCATTATTACTTAATTAATTCTTTTATGTAGTCTTAAATTAAATATTATGAGCAAATCACTATTGGGTATGTTTATTATCATTAAGTTTAAGTTATTTCTTAAATATTTGTTGAACTGCAACAATCGAATAAAATAAACAAAGGTTGTTAACATTTGATGTTATAATAATAATAACTAGAATGTAATAAGTCAGTTTAATTACCGTATGCAATATACATTTTTTTCTCAACAAAAGTGGAAGTTTAAAATAAAACATAACGATGCTTTTTAGTAACTAAATATACGAAAAAAAAAGTTGTAGGACACTGATGAGATAAGAGATAGATAGGCTAAAGAGCCTTTTTTATTTTTTATTTATAATAGTAAAGCGCACGATATCAAAATTTTAGAAGCGATAATTAAATTATTAATTAATATAATATATGAAGGAAACGACTTGTTATTGACTTATTGGGGACCACAGCTATAAAAGTCATAAAGACTTCATGAATTGAGGCCTCTCGTGGGCGTCAATGATTCGATAGCCTCTCTCTCTCTCAAGTCACTGTAGATGGATTACAAAATTTTAGTTCAGCAGATACTCTCAATCTCTTAATCCATCTGGATCATCTTAGTCCAAGGTGAATTTGGAGTATAAAATTCTCATTTTTTTTCTTACTCCAGCAATTAATACGATGGAGCCCACCAAATTTTTTTTTGACCGTTTGATAAAAAATTCGGGAATAAGTCCTTAATTCAGATCTTATTCCCCAACCAAACGGAATCAATACGACGTTTGTTTGTTTAATTCACTCGACTCCATGTTCCAACCGACCATAAGTCATAAGCCAATGGATTCAGCATCTCCTCGTACATAAAGAAAGATCCAACCTTATCGCCACCAACGGGGGAGAGTTTTAGGTCCACACACAGCTGCCATTGGGCTGGAGACATCAAGATTAGGAACCCTACATCCCCGAGGCATCCTATGCTACACATATTGATATTGATAAGGAGATCAAGAAATTCTTTATTTTTTATTATCAACTCAATTTTAAAGTTTTATTTTGATTAATCTATATCTTCTCGAATCGCGTTGATTATTGAGAGTACAATAAAAACCATGTATATTTTTTTTAAACGAGGAGTTATTTATCAGACTTTTTTTATCAACCAACGTCCATGAATAAAAGTTGTGATATTTGAATAAATTTCACATGAAATAATACAAGAGAAATATCAAATTTATATGTTATTATGACTCTATTAAGTCAGATTTTAAAAATCATGCAAGCTCAAAATGAATAATATTACAGGAAAGAATATGAAAAATTGTTATCAACATCATTTTATTTCATTTGAGTCATGGTGAAACAAATCTCAATATGAACTTTGAATTCTTCTAAGAAATTTTGTATCCTGAGTTATGAGGTGTCAAATTTCAAATACATAAGCTAATAACTCTAAGTTTTATATCATAGTTTTGATCTTGACAACAACAACGAAGCAAAAAAAAAAAAAAATGAGTCACGGAATTAGTATACTAATATATAAGGAAAAAAAGTGCTCGATGTAGAAATACTATTTTTAACATTAATTTTATGAATTTTATCTTCTAATCCCACTAATAATTGTATAGTTGGTGACCTTATATTACTAAATATATTATATAAACTTAGTTACTGGTAAAAAATTAAAATTTTATAGGAGAAATAAATATACTATTTAAAGTGAAATAAAAAAGTAATAACTTTCTGATAATTAATCATTATTAAAATTTAAATAAATAATCATACATTTTTTATACTTGTTTCATCAGATAGAAAAAAGTTTTGAAAAGAGGAAGAATAAAAAAATAGAAAGCCCTTTGAGATTAAGTCACATGAGAAATTTGATAAAAATAATTAAATGTTGGATGATTAATGGTTTGAAGAGTGAAAGAGAAAAATAGTTAATTAAGATGTGTGCAATATAATTACTAATGTTAATATTATTTTTTATGAATATTTAATTTTTCATAAAAAATATTAAAATGATCTCATTAATAGCTTTATATTGTTAAAAGTTTCTTATGAGATTATACTTAATTATAAGTATGACATTTTTATCTAAATATGTGGAATTATAAAAAAAATTACATTGTTTATACAAAAAAATTGTGATACTTGATATTAATAAAAATCAATATTAAAAGAAATATAGTTAACATATTTATTACATAAAATTATTGCAACGAATTTAAATTATTTAATTGAATAGAAAATGATCAAATTCAAAAGAGATAGAGGAAAAAAATATTTGATTAGTTAATATGTTTATTGCATATGTTAGGAAATTTAAGAAAAAAGAACAGTGAACTTTTTTAATGAAACTCCTGATAATAAAAGTTTGAATTAAAGAGCATAAGAATTACAAGGTCTTAATATTAAAAGGTTGAAAAGTCTATTTAACAATTTTGTTAAATAGTTTAAATCGTCAGATTTAAATATGATGATCTGAGATAAAAAAATAAAAATTCAAAATACATTTTAAAGGCTTATTTTCAAATCGAATCTGACAATCTAAATCGTCGATAAAGAATCTACTTAGTAAACTGTTAAGTACTCTCTTTCTTCTAATATTAATCTTAGAAGGCACAGATCTGCATGATCATGTTCTTTTTACTGTTAGAGTGACGTGTTTGAACCTCTCGTAGTAATAATTATATATTCTCCACGTTTTGGACATTCGATTCCACGTTGAGTGTTGGACGGATATGCTTAAATTCTACTGGATGCATTAGCCGCAAGTTGATCAAGTCCGTGTTTATTCTTAGGGTTAACAGTAAGTTGGGATGGCCGAGTTGGAGAAGATTCAAAAATAATAATATTGAATTGTATCAGATCGGGTTAAAAATAAAAAAATTGAAGTTTGACTTAATTTTGGATTGAGTCGATTCGAATCATTGAATTGAGCAATTTAATTTTTTAACATTATTTTTTTCATTTTTTATGAATAATAATATATCATAAAATTAATATAAATAAATAAATAAATAAAATCAAATATTAAAATTTAAAATATAAGAAATGATAGATAAATAATTAATTTCATTGGAACAATACTATAATTTTAGGTCATTAAATTTGAGTTTAAATTATTAGATTATCAAATATTCAATGCATTACCCGAATCAAGATTATTCCGGTAGAATGGGTATGTGATCCAATTTAAAATAATGATTTGACTCAAAAAATTATTCAATCGAGTTCAAGGATAGAGATGGACTTTCGTGCGTGGTCGTGTCGTGCTCGTGTTGGTCAACTCGGATTTGACCGTGCCCGTGCTCGTACTCGTGTCGTGCTGCTACAGTGTCGTGTCGTGTCGTGCCGTGCCAAAAACACTACTTTGTTGGCCCGGCGCCGGCCCGACACGATTTCGGTCGTGTCGGCCGTGCCGGGCCGGGTCGTGCCGGACAGATCGTCATTTTTTTTTATTTTTAAAATTAATATATTAATCACCTTTAAATTTTAATCTATTAAGATATAAGAGCGAAATATAAATACATACATAATTAAGTATATAAATTATTAAATTTATAATCTATATAAGAGTAAAATTATAAATTTATAAGTGTATGATATTATAGTTTATATTTTTTTATTTATTAGTTTTCATATAAAATATTGATAAGTTATAAAATATAACCTATAGTCATTATAGTTTTTTTATATAACTTATTACTTATGTTTATAGT
>LTAE01001485.1:30379-54906 GCA_001647135.1 Pontederia paniculata | reverse complement strand
CTGGGCCATGGATGGTCCATTCTAGCAACTTTGTGTTTGCTGTATGCATCATTTTATGCCGAATGACAAGTGCATATAGTTAGGAGTTCTTGATCCAGAATAGTGCTATATCTTTTAGCCTCTGTTACACATCTCCTGCCCTGTGTTGATTTTTTTTTACATTAAAATAGTTTTATATTGATCAAAGCTATGGATTAGTTAGGTTATCTTGAACGTTTTAGCAGTTTTTTTATCGCCTAGAAACTATAACGTGAATGTTCTTATAGTGGTTATGAGCATGGAAAGATTGACATATAATGTATAAAGCAATATTTACATATGCATGGTGGCTACATGCACCCAGTAACCCATCAATTTGGATTGCATTTAGTCGCAATCATAAGTCTGTGTAAAGAGTGGATATCTTGTTAACGAAGTTCAGATAAGCTATAGTGAATATCTAGTTGGTAGTAAGTGAACAGATATCATAGCACGAATAGTGATACAGTGTGCATTTGTAATCATCAGCACCTGTTACATAATTATTAACCATATTTCGTTATCTAAAAAGGTGAGATTGAGTTTTGGTTCTATGGTAGCTATCTGCAGTCATGCTCATGGTTTTGCGATATAAGATCATGATTATGCTCATTTCTCTCCTCTTTTCAGAAACTTGGAAAGAATAGTGTACCCATTTATTGTGTCACACACTTATATTCTAAGTGTTTGTGGCCTTAGTCTTTTTCCATACAAGAGTCTAAGTCAGCCAAGAAAACTAAAGGCTGGAATGTCTTATTGCAATTTCAGATTCTGTTGGAGAGCACAAGCGAAGTAAGAGGAAAATGAATTCTCATTTCAGTTTAAGTACGGCCCTATAGTGTTGAGCAACTAGGTATAACTGTTGAGTTCTATGGTGGTAAACTCAACGGAGTGCCATGAGCTTGGGCTTCTGTTGCTGACATAAAAACATCCCTTTCCATGTCTTTGGATACAATTCATAATGGATTTTTGTATTGCAGACATCATGATTCGTTTATCGTAGTTGTGTTTTTTTCTGTCTGAAAGAATATAAAAAATTAACTTAGATCTTCAATTCATTTTCCCACATTGCGAATCTTTGTAGAGAGTCCTGATTTCTCCAACTGTTTTTCAATGTCAGATCACAGACAAGACATGTGATAAATACGGCTCCTGTTCTATATGAAATGTCTGATATTATAAACTAAAATAGCATGACATAATATTAGCAGAACAACAGTTAGTTTCTGCAACTAAACTACACATGGTTCAGTTATCTAATGAAGCTATTACATCTGCTCTGCTATTTCTGATTCTTGATGAATCTTTATGTTTCGCCGAAAGGAATTGAACAAAAGAATCCTAGATGTTTTCAGATATTTGATTTACCGCTACTTATACCACTCTATCTATATACATCAGGTGAACCTTGAGTATACTTAAAAGGTTGGTGGGATGTCATTCTGGTTCGACCTCGGCATTGAAGATAACAAGGATTGCAGGTAATAATCCTGGCTTGTTGCTTCCACGATGGGTGTCGATTCGAATCCCGCTAAAGTGCTTTGGATATCGTCCAGATTAAAATCTGAAAGCCATTCATTATCATCTTTTAGTTGATATTGTTCCTGTGGCCCGACTATGTTGCTAGTGCCAAGTGAGAGCACTCCTGGGGAAGCATTAGATTGAACTGCGCCGAGCTGATTCAGAACATCAAAGTCAGGAAGCATAGCATCATTATCAATGTCGGATTCTGGTGTTCTGAAGCTGTCTGAACCAGTGTCGCCTGCAGAATCCATTGTCTCTCCAAATGATGCCTCCTCCTGTTGCTGCCCCACCTCCCAGTTATTCTTCTTGTTGTACAGTCGGCAGAGAACCCAGTCATCCAACTGCATGAATCCAAACCATCCTTCCATTAGCATGTTTCTCTCACAGAAAACAAACCACATCACAGGAAAAATACCATTTGAGTGCATGCATGCATACGTACCCTTAAGCTTCCGTTCTTGACGGCGCCTCGGTTTGTGTCAGCCATCCGGTATTCGTGCATGATCCAGTCAGTCTTCAGTCCCCTGGGCGCCTTACCGGAGTAGAACACGAGAGCTTTCTTGATCCCAAGTGGCTTACTGCTCCCCTTGGGCGTAACCGGTTTGTCGGCCCCGGTCGCCTTCCAGTAGCCCTTCCCGGCGGCCCTGTTCGGCCTGGATCCGTTGGGGTACTTCCGGTCACGAGGGGTGAAGAAGTACCACTCCCGTTGCCCGAACAGCGCCATCTCTGCTCACATGACAAAGACCACAGAACCATGTCAAGTCCCCATGCAGAAAACATACAGTCATGACCGAAGCATATATATAAATCATGTCATTTTAACATGAATTTTTTGAATCTAATATATGAAAAAAAAATTGAAAATAAAGAAATAGATAGAGAAATACATTGATGACAAGCCTCCATTTCGGAAAACATACGGTTATGACACAAGCACATATCTATAAATCGTCATTCTACTATGTATTTTTTTTTTCGATTATAAGAGAAGACTCGTGACTTCATACATAGAAAGAAAATATTGTTCACTAATAAAGATCGAACTCAAAGATCTTTCGATACTCAAATCGATAGGTTCATTTCGTACCTGGAAGTTTCCACGGGTCGAACTTGTAGAGGTCGACCTCCGCGATTATGGGGACGGGCAGGCGCTGATGGGCGATCTTCTTGCAAAGGTAGTGGACGACGAGCTCCTCGTCGGTGGGGTGGAATCGGAAGCCCGGCGGCAGATTAAGCCCGGTTTCAACTTCTCTTTGCACTGCCATCTCTCTCTCTCTCTCAGGCTCCTGAACAATCAACACAGTGTGTATAAGTTGTTGGCCCGAATGCTGTGTGGATGTGTTATAGATTATGTTGGGTTGTTGGGTGTCTCCAAAGTCCAAGCAAGATATATATATAGGGAAAAATGCAGAGAGGGTGTTGGGATATATATAAAAGTAGCAAAAGGAGCAGCAAAAGGCAAGGAATTGAAACGTTTATGGGGATGGGACCCGCGTCCCGTCCCACGTGTGCCATTCCAGGAAGCTTCAACAATGTGTTTGGAAGGTCACAGGCGGCCGAGTCCCCTCATGGTCCATGGAAAACGGTCAACAATAACAATGTGAGCACGCCGTGTCCTGGCGTCCGCATAAACCTTGTCACCCACCTCCTTTTGGAATCATTTTCTTTATTTATTTATGGTATATATATATATATATATATATATATATATATATATATTATATAAGTGGAAAATATTTGATGAATTTTGAGTAATGAATTTTTATCCATCTTTCTCAAATGAAATAAATATAGGGAATATTTGTTTTCTTTGCAAAGATAAAAATATTTGATGACTTTTTATGTTAATGTGCTTTTGTGGAAGACCTTTCTATTTTTTAATTTGTAATTAAAGGCTTTAATTAGAAATAAATGATAATTTTAAGACAATTACAATTACGTCGCATTAATTTTCTACACTTTCTGAATTCACTTTTGTGATCGTAATCTCTCGCACTTTCCGAATTCGCTTTTGTGGTCATAATCTTTCGTACTTTCCGAATGTATTTTCGTGATCTTAATCTCTACTCTTTATTAGTTATACTTTGTGTTCTAAATTTCCAAATTCGATTTTGTGATTTAAATCTCTCAAACTTTCTTAATTCAAGTTTGTGGTCTAGCCTAGCCGAATTGATCAATTATGAACCGTTCCTTATCCTTGATCCCATTTTGTGGGAGGAGTCAGTAAACTGCACTTATGTTATATTTTATGCGGACATTTCTTTTCTCAAGTGATGCTAAAGCAGTGGATTTGGGGAAGCAATTTAATTGGGATGTGTAACGGAAGAAAGGGATTAATTCGTCCCACATTAAAATTAAAAGAAAGGGTGGCATTAAAAGCACTCAATCTATTATTTCCTTTGCATGTAGAGCAATTTATAATTATGGTGGTGGGATGCAGTGAACCAAGTAAAAAGGGAGGAGGGGAACATGTCCGCAGCATTGAGAAAGTGAATTCATAAGGGATGACGTCTGTCTTTACTGCAGGGAGGGGGGTGAAGGATTCCTCAAGGGTGATGAGGTAATGAGGTCAGTGCAGACGTTTTGGGTTCAGTGCATTCGCCTACAACAATTTGTAAGTCACGATTTCAATGGTTCAAAGATTTAAAAATCAAGTTTGGTTGACAAAATGGTTATTAAGTTTTTATTTTAAAATTGAGAGATGAAAAAATTAATAATTTTGAGTTCGAGTTTCAGAGTTTTTAATTTGGTCAAAATTTAATTTTTATCATTAGCGTCCGAACATCGAATTAATCGGATACTAATAATCTCAAATTATCGGTAGATCTCATATCGTGATAAAAAAATAGCAAATTTAAAATTAAGTTTGGTTGGTGGTGGTATTTTAGAGTCGACGAAAATTAATAGTTTCAAATTTAATTTTTAAAATTATCAATTTGATAAGAAGAATATTATTTTATTTTTTTATTTTGATTCTGAATTAGTCAGATGCTCGTAATCCTGAATATTGAGAACTGAGTTTAAAATTAAGTTTTGACTAATATAATTAATTATAGTTGTGTCTCAACGAGTTATTAATATCAGATTTAATTTGTAAACTGATTAACATCATGTTCTAGGTTTTATTTTGACTCTGAATTAATAAGATATTAATAATTTTAAATTTTGAGTGGGTATTTAAAAAGAGTAGTCAGTTCGATTCTTAAACTGATGGATCAAATATTAGTAGTCTCAAATTAATTCTTTTTATATCCTTGTTAAAAAAAATGATAATATATGTGATCGAGACTGAAAGTAATTAGTGTGAGATGTCACAACTTTGAACAACATGATTGTTTTTTTTTGGTTTCTAACTTTCACTTCTCATTTCAGAAACTTCTACTCCTTGTTTCTTTGATTGAAATACATAAATGATCCATCAATTTTATTATTATATTTTATCATCCTCTAACTTTTTTATATTAATAAGAAAAATTCTCAATCCTCCTAAAACATCCTCCTAAAAATCCTCCTACACATAATAAAATCACCCCTAAAAATTGATGAAATTATCATTCATGCCATTGTGAGATGTTAGGAGAATTTTTAGGAGAAAAATTAGGAGGATATAGCACCACTCTATTAATAATTCTATTTCAGCTAGTCAAAATTTCCTCCACCTCATTTGAAAATATTGAAAAATTATCACGCCAACAAAATATGTTAATAAAATAATATTATAATATAAAAAAATAACAACACTTACCCTATTTGGCATTATCCTTAAATCGTTAACTACCAATGTTCTTTCTCACAAGGAATGCTTGCCAGTCAAGCATTTGAAGTCAACTGAGTTGTCAAACAAAGCTCAAGAAGGTATCTAAGGGGCGACGGGCATTGTCCTTTTTTATATTTATAATTTAATATTGTTTAATTAAAATATTATGTTCTCGTGTTATTTTTTTAATATTTTTCAAATGATATGTTCGTAGAGATGACCTGTTGTAGCCAATCACAAGGATTAACAAAATATAAATTTAAAGCTAAGAGACCATTAATGTAAAAAAAGTTTAAATGACACAAAATTATAATTACTGTAGTGGAAGGATGATCGATAAAACTTATTCTATAAACTATAGAAAATAAGTTCAAAGTTTCGGAAACTTGTTTACATCATTACTTTATATTTATACTATTGAGCCAATTTCATAAGAAAAAAAAAGTAAATGTATGTAGAGTACTTCGCCTTAAATCTTGATCATCTGATGATTATGAATAATGATAAGATGTATTATGTAACTCAAAGAGATGAATTGATGTAGGTTTATTTGACTAATTCGATAATGTAAAAATACTATATAAGAACAAACAGATCGTGAATCGAATAACTAGTTAGTTATATCATAATTAAATAATCATTATTTAATCAAACAAATATTTATTTACCGACTCTCCATTTCTCTCGTAGAAGGATCTCATTTTAAAATGAGTTTAATAAAGTGCTATTTATAATTGTCATATTATAAATTTATGGTCCATATTAAAACAATCTAAAATTATATTCTATTTCATATTAGTTAAGTAATTTTAAACTATTTTAATCTAAATTATAAATTTAAAATTGGGAATAAAAAATGTTTCACCTTCATTAAGTCTTTTCAAAAATTATATAAAATTTGCAGTTTTTTTTATTTTTAACTTGAGCAAGATGATTTTTTTTTATTTTTTGGTATTCCGAGGGATGAGACTTTAGTACATGAAACAATCTAATATAACTGGTGCAAAAAATACCTCATGAAAATGCAATCTTGCTCAGTTTAAAAAAAAATAAAATATTGTTGATGATGTCTTGAATTTGATATTAACTCAGTCAAAACTCATATGACCTATTGTGCTTCACAGTCACTCGAAGAATTGGAGCCGCGAAGCCGCCCGTTCCATACGAGGGTCTCGCGAACTGGGGCGGAACCCTCGAAACTTAGAGAACCTCTTAGAGCTTATATTTTCTATTTTGTATTGGGAGTCCATATATATACTTCATAGGGTTTGGATTATTCTGTATCTTGTATCATCTACTATTTTTCTACATCAAAGAAAGAACTCTAGCCGTCGCTCGAGAATGTAACTCAGTTAAGGGCGAACCTCATTAAATTCTTGTGTCTTCTCTGTATGATTTCTCTCTCTTGCCTATTTAGCAAAAGAAACTAATATCAGAGCCTTAGGCAGTGGCGGAGCCAAGATTATTTTTAGTGGGTTCACTATTATATGAGTGTTAAAATTTGTAAAAAAATAACAAAAATATTGTTAATGTTAAAGAATATATAACTATCTAAACCTAATTATTAAACTACATAATGTGTGATACTATATAAATATATCAAATATATTAAATAAAATTGGGTAAACAATTAATCAAAATAAATATAAAAAAATAAATAATGTATTAAAATATAAAATAAATTATGCGAACAATGATTTCACAATAATTAAAATATATAAAACTTTTCTGAAAGTAATAAAAAATAATGAAAACAAAAATATAAAGAAAGCAATAAAATGTATTATATTACTGAAAAATATTGATGAATTGAATTCAAGAGAAAAAGAGAGCAAAAAAATATCAATATTATAAAATAATTAAACACAAGATATTATATATAATTTTTAGAAATTGATATAACACATTATGAAAGAAAATTAAAATAAGAAAAAAAATTAATACATATTAATTATATATGGATGATGTTACAATATCAAAGTCATAAAAAGACAACTTTAGAAGATTCTAAAAAAATTTAAGATATTATAATAGGAATGAAAATTAATATAAAAAAATAAATTTGACTGTCTTTTCAGTTACATGAGTCATCCGGATATCAAGTTAAAACAATAAACAAATAATTTTGGTTACATGAGTATACAAGATAAAACAACAAAAAATAGCTCAACAACAAAAAAAAAACTGTCAGCACAAGGATTCGAGCCCCGGCAAACTCGAGCACCAAAGCTTCGCCTACCACTAAACCGTGTGAACGGATGTGATGAAAGCTAAGGCCAGAAATATATATATAGATTAACAAATTCCAGTGCCTGCACGTGCATGCACAGGCAGGCACTTGCCGCCGCCCCTGGCCTTAGGGTTCATCGGCGAATCGAGATCAGGTGAAGAGATGACGTCCAACAACGTGAAGACCAAAAAAATTATTCGGCGGAATAGCTTCGGGCTATGGCAGATTAAGATGTGCACGCTTCTGAAGCAACATGGCATTTGACGTCGCAGGAGGAGAAAGCACAATCGATGATCCTGCTGTGTTTGGCAGATGAGGTGATAATCGAGGTCGCCGATAAAAAAATGATGACAGGTATGTGGTTGAAACTTGAGAGTCTGCACATGACGAAGTCCCTCACCAACAAGTTGTCATTGAAGTAAAATATGTTCGCCCTCCGCATGCAATAAGGTATCCCTCTGAAGGAACATCTTGATCAATTGAATACTCTGTTAATGGAGTTAAGAAATATTGATATGAAGATTGATGATGAAGATGTTGCCTTACTTCTATTAGTTTATCTTCTCTCATTCGTTTGAGAATTTTGTTCAATCTATAATTGTCAGGAGATATTATATAAGTCTGAAAGAAGTAAGATCGAGTCTACATACTCGTGAACTTCGACATAGGACTTCTAATAGTTCTGAAGAGACTCAGGCCGCAGAATTGATTTCGACTGCGAAGAAGGGACATGCCTCGAAGAAGGGCAAATCGAAGCCGAAGAACAATAAACTAAATCCGAGAGACATCTACAATTACTATAAGGAACTAGGTCACTGGAAGAAGGATGACCCTAAGAAGAAAAATACAACAGTTACTACGATTGTACATCAAGGCAAAGACTCAGAAGATTATCTAGTTCTTGCTGCAACCAGTCACAAGATTATCGGGTGTTCCTATCATATGACTCCGAACAAAGAGTGGTTCTCAACATATCAAAAGTCGAATGGCGAAACGTCATCATGGGCAACGATGCATCGTGCAAGATAATTGGGATCAACTCTAATTTATGACAATAAGATGATAACACTGAGAGTTATACGCCACGTTCCACAATTAACGAAGAATGTGATATCACTAGGAGTCTTGGACTCTAAAGAATGCAAGATCAATGCTGCTGAAGGTATTCTCAAAGTCACAAAAGGTGATATTATCGACATAAAGGGAGTTAGGCATAAGTCATTATACATACTACAAGGCAAAACAATCTCTGCATTGTTGTAGTAGCCAGTTAATCATATTAAAAAATTTCCAAGTTGTGGCATATGCGACTCGGACATATGAGTCAGAATGGGATGAACATCCTCAGCAAACGAGATCTTCTAGGAGGCCAGAAAAATTCTGAAATCAATTTATGTAAGCATTGCATCTTCAACAAAGCAGCACCGACTGAAGTTCGATAAGGCAGTGCATAGAACGTTCGCAACACTCGACTATATTCATGCTAATTGTTGGGGTCCCTCTCATGTTTCATCTTTAGGAGACGCTAGATTTTTGTGATTGATTGACTACTCAAAGATGACCTGGTTATTTCTAATGAAAAACAAGAGTGAGGCCTTCAATGGCTTCAAGTAATGGAAGATTTTGGTGGACAATCAGATATCGAAGAAGGTGAAACGTCTTCGTACCGACAATGGTCTGGAGTTATGTTCGTCTGAATTTAATCAATTCTGTATAGATGAAGGCATTGCTAGTCATCATGCCATCAGAGACACTTCGTAATAAAACTGGGTTGCAGAACGAATAAACATAATGCTTCTGGAGAGAACAAGGTGCATGCTCTCTAATGCTGGCCTTAATAGGGCGTTCTGGGTTGAGCCTATTAACACCGCCTGCTACTTGGTGAATCAGAACTCGATGACTTCAATTGATTTCAAGACTTCTATTGAGGTATAGTTCGAAAATCATGTTGATTATACTAATCTAAAAGTTTTTGGTTGCCCTGCATATCATCATGTCAGCGAAGAAAAACTGGAACCAAGAGCCAAAGAAGGAATGTTCATGGGATATGCACGCAGGAGTGAAAGGCTACAAAATTTAGTCCCCTTTAGAGCACAAGGTCATCCACAACAGAAATGTAACCTTTGATGAGGCTTCAATGCTTCAGCCAAAGGTGGAAGTTGCTGATGCCAACAAATATGTGGAGTTTGATGTAGCTCCAATCAAGATTGATACATGAGGACCACATCAAGTTAATCAACTAGATCAAAATGAACTTGATCAGGAACCAGAAGAGGAGTCTATTGTTATTGGACGTCCTCGTAGACAAGTGGGTCCTCCTAAACGATATGGCTTTGAGGATATGGTTGCTTATGCGTTACAAGTGATAGAAGAGATGAAGTCCCCAAAGTCGTCAACCTACAAGGACGTTATTTCATCTGCAGAATCAGAATAGTGGATCGCTGGGTGAGGAGATGGAATCTCTTCACAAGAATCAAACATGGGCGTTGATCAAATTGTCAAAAGGTAGAAAAGTTGTAGGCTGCAAGTGGATTTTTAAGAAGAAACTTAGAATTTCTAAAATTGAAGGCACAAGATATAAGGCATTTTTAGTTGCTAAAGGCTACAATTATAAGGAGGGAGTGGATTATAATGAGATTTTTCACCAGTTGTCAGATACACTTCCATCCGTGGTGCTACTTGCTCTTATAGCACATCAGAATTCACGACTTGAACAACTAGATGTGAAAAACGACTTTCTACATGGAGAACTTGAAGAAGACATTTAGATGAGTCAACCATAGGGGTTCTCTATTCCATAAAAGAAAGATCATGTTTGCAGCTTGAAGTCTTTGTATGGACTGAATCAATCTCCACGACAATGTTGATACATTTATGATCAGTAAACAATTCAACAGAAGTCCCTATAATTGTTGTGTGTATCACAAAAATGTGAAGGACGACTCCACCATATTTTTGCTCTTGTATGTTGATGATATGCTTATTGTTGTCAAGTGTATATCAAATGTTCAGGATTTGAAGAAACTCCTCAATTCAGAATTTGACATGAAGGATCTGGGTGCAGTTTGGAAAATTTTGGGGATGAAGATAGTCAGGGATCGATACAGGATAAATTTTTCTTATCTTAGAAAAGCTACATTTAGAAAATTTTACCAGATTTGGTATGGCTTCAGCAAAGTCCCTCATCACTCCATCAGCTTCAAATGTGCACCTTTCCACGGGCTTCACACCACAATCTGATGCAGAGAAGGAGTACATGTCTTGTGTTTCTTATACTAGTGCAGTTGGAAGTTTAATGTATGCTATAATGTGCACGAGAGCTGACATTGCAATGCAGTTAGTGTTGTCAATAGGTTCATGAACAACCCAGGAAAAGAACATCGGCAGATAGTGAAGCGTATTTTTCAGTATCTGAGAGGAACATCTGATATTGGTCTTATCTATGGAAGTGATATAAAGTGTTTGGTTGCTTGTTATTTTTATTCAGATTATGGACTTGCTACTTACAACAAGTTACTTACAACAAGTTCCAACATCTGATATTCAGTTACTTACAACAAGTTCCAACATTGCTTGGACTTGCTAAATATAAATAATTGACAGTAGCTCCAAGATGGAGCTATCGATGACAGAGCCAGATCCTTACATTCTAAAAATAATTCAAGTCAAAGTGAAAATTTGTTGATAATGTCTTAAATTTGATATTAACCCAATGAAAACTTATATGACGCATCACAGTCGCTCGAATAATTGGGACAGTGAGGTCGCCCATCTCATACGGAGGTTTGAATTATTATGCATCTTGCATCATCTACTATTTTTCCATATTAAAAAAAGGACTCTAGCTACCGCCCGATAATATAGCCTAATTAAATATGAATCTTATCTTCTCTGTGTAATTTTTCTCTCTTGCATATTTCATATTACAAATATCTTATCATTCAAACTATGAATTGATAAAATTATTTTCTTAGAATTATTGATTGTTGTAAGGTGACCAGCGTTGTCACGGGCCGTGATGAGTCTTCACGGTCGTGTTAATCACGGTGAGCCGTGATCAAGGTGATCACGAGCCGTGATGGCCAAGTGAGGTCGTGATCGCAGAGATCACGACCGTGACGGACGGGCCGTGATCACACGGATCACGACCGTGACGTGAACGCGGATTCGCGTGAGACGACGCCGACGATTGTGCTCCCCGTCCGTGGAGACGCCAGCCGCGTCGTGGGATATAACGCGCGGATCGCGCGTTGATATTGTATCGTCCAAAATAAGGAAACGAGCGCAGCGGACAGCCGTCGCTCGATCGCGCCTGAGAGCGCCGTTCACGGCCGCGGTATTGGGGGCGGAGTGCTGCGCGGCAGCGGCCAATATAAGGACTAGAGCGTGTGCTGCGAGTACCCAATCCATTCCCACTCAACCCCTGAGTTCCTCTCTCTATCGTTCATTCTCGCCACACACCCTGAGTTCAGGCGCGATTGATGTCTTTTTCCGGTGAAATTTTCTCCGAAAAAAATTCAAATGGACCTCTCAGAAGATATTCTTAGGGACATCTTCTTCTGGCGTCATTTCTTTATGCTGCTTTTGGTAGGCCAATTAGGTCTAAGTTTTGTCCCGATTCTTACTAGTTCTTGTTGAGTCCATTAAACAATGTGAAGTTCGGTGCGAAATCTCAAGTGTCTCGATTTAGAGTTATGTGATCAGTGAAGGCAAGGTTAAAAAAAATTGCTTTTTCTTTTGGGACATTTTTTGCTTTTCTCTCTCCTCCTCCTCTCTTTATCTCTATTTAAATTAAATTAACTTCTAACTGTTATACTTGTTTAATATTATAACTACAAAACTTTTAATTGTTATTTAAAATTAAATTTAATAATTTTTTTTATTATTTTCTATTCAATTATTTTACTTATTTAACTTTTCACCTTTTTTATTATTTTCCTTGATTATAATTTAAAATTAACACATATTTAATATTTTATACATAATATTTAATTTATATTATTAATACAATTGTTAAAGAAATTATTTTATCATATTATGTTAAACATATTCTATACAAAGAAATTATTATGATTTTTTTAATTTAATTAAACTTAATTTTTTTATTCAAAAATATTTTATCTTATCGATTTTCATATTTTATTAAAATAAAATTTTCTAATATATTGTTTTTTTGAATTCTCACCCTTACTTTACTTTGTTTTCGCTTCACCGACAACCTTCTTTGTGTATTTGGTCCGCACAATAGTTATTGAAGAAATTATTATAATATTTACATCATTTAATGTCCTTTATTTTTTGGGTTGTGGAGCACAAATCTATTTATAATTATGACTAATCATTAGAATTTAATATGATAATTAATTGTTCACTGCCGGTTTATCTTCCTTAATTCTTACTCATCCTTGTTTCACAATTCTTCACTTTTATAATATATATATATATATATATATATATGTATGTATGTATGTATAGCATGTAATATATTTTTAATGCAGTAAATATAGCTTACAAGAAAGTAAGGATATTTTCTGTTAAAAAAAATATGAACAATATTCAGTTGTACAAGAAATGTGAGATGCATATTTCTTTTCTTCATATATATATATGCAAAGAGCTTCCCGATCATTTGATTAATTAGTTGAACCGACCAGTTTGTGTAGACATTTCTTATATTCATCCTCTTTAGTTTTTTTATTATTTTTTATAAAAAAAAACATAATTACAAAAAGTATTGTTAATAAAGTATTTGAAAAATTAGACAAGAATAAGTTTAATTTCATGCATATCGATACAACTCCGAATAAAAAGCTATGATTTTACTTTTTATGTCTCTTGTAATTTAAATACTAAAATTTTATGCAAAAGATTGACGGAGTTGGTCTAAGTGATAAATAATTTATATTCGTTTAATCAATATCTTGAATTTAAATAGTTATTTATATAAAAAAGTTTCGCTATCCATTGTAAATAAATGGATAATTTGGATGATTCATTGATGCCAAAGTCGAAGTTGAAAGTTCAAACCTCAGGTACTATCAACAACTATGTGCACCTCCAACCTAAATGAAATGGTCAAGCAGTCAAAAGTGTGGGAAACAAATAATTGTGGAGTGAAAAAAGGGAAAAGAAAAACACTATTTAAGTCTCAACAAAGTGGAGTCTGTGAAAATATATATATATATATTTAAGTCTCAACAATGTTACACTTAATAATTATTTTATAATCTTTAATTACTTTGAGTATCAATATTAGGAGTGTTAGTTAAGTTGGATCAATTCGATGAACCTAACGATCCGAATCAATTCAATCTTAATTGGATCGGATCGACTCGTTGATCGGGTCGGATCCGAACCGAGTTGATCATAATTCGATCATCAACAGGTCGGGTACGAATTTTTACTTTTCAAATCCTATCAATCCGACCCAATTCGATAATCCAAACTTTTATATATTTTAAATTAAATTTGAACCAACTTATTCTTGGTAAGAATTTTATATTACTTTAAAATTAAAATATACTAAAAGTTGTACTTTATATCCTTGAAAAGTATTATAAATCTTTAAAAATATATTATTATTTATTTTAAATATATGATTAATATTAAATGTTATAAAAAGGTAATTCATAAAATATGAATAAATTCAATCGGGTAAATCGATGAACTGACCCGATCCAACCCGAATCAACGGAGATCGAATTGAATCAGATTCGATGACTAATTTGTCATCAATGTGACTCAATCCAATTTGATCAAAATTAGTTAGATTGAATCAAATTTTTGAATCGGGTCGGGTCAAGCCTGACCCGTGAACACTCCTAATCAATCTAATCATAAAATATACTTGCAAAAAAAATATTTGATAATCTATCATCCATATATTATTCATATGTCAATGATCTTCTATCTATTGACTAATATCTAATTGTATTCATACCTTAACATTATTTATGACGCGATGACGATTCGTGATGTTTGCATGTGATCCTTAAAGACTTAGAGATATCTAAGAAGTGCCTCTTGTTTGGCTCTCATACCTTATGTAACGCTCCTAGAAGTACACCTTACCACCTTGTAGAATGCCCTCTCAGAGATGTTACGAACTTACTTTCATGACTTTGCTTTTGATCATAACATAAAATGCGGAAGTAAATACTTTAAAAATAGAATATTCAATCCAAATAAAATATTATTTTACATTGTTCAATAAAGCTAAGACAACTAAATGAAAAAGATTTGACTCAATCTAAACTATTCACCACATCACGAGCGTCTGCACCACGGATGCTATTCATTGTCATGTCCTCCTGCAGGATTAAAGCAAGAAAGATAATTCTCCCATGTAAAAGTTATAATAATATAAGTGGATAATCCATATATGTAGATACAAACAGGAAAACAATTTACATAGTCAATAAGTTCACTTTACTTAATTTTACCTTTTTGCCTTCTTATTATTTCATTAATTTACAATCTTTTGGCTTGATCATTACATTTGGCCCATCATTGGCAAAAATATCAATGGCATTCCTCATCATGATGCCCATAATATTTAAACTAAGTTAACATCTTACTTTGACCACATTATTCTTCTTTGTTTTATCTTTCATTATTTGAATAATACAATCTTTAGCGAGTCTTTATCAATCATGAAAGCCATTGGCTTTGATCTCGACGTCAATCAGTCTAACTAGGCCTTATGATTCCTCATCTATCTCAGATACAACTACATGTAGGAACCCTCAGTTTCCAAAGAAACTGAAGCTAGTCTCCGAATGAACCCTCAGCCCTTGAAGGAACTGGTCATTAACAATTCGTCGGGAACTAACTCATAATCTTCATGGATAAATCTAATCACATGCTTCATTTTAAAGCCTAATCAAATTCTAGATTATGACTCCTACAACCATCATTAACTCATACAATAAAATCGTTTCAATGGAACATGATCAAGAGGGTCTTGGGTTCATCAACACTTATCAGGACACATCCCACATCATGAAAAGACACAGTCTGTGTCGTGTGTATGATGCAATTGGTTTGGGGGTCTTGGTCCGCGTCGAGTTGACACGACTTGGTCTCGGGTTTCATTGTCGTTACACTATAAGAACAATCCATTCCTGGTCTTCGTCATCGGACAGAGCATGACCCATGTCAGGGCGGTGTGGCCCATGTTTGTCGGATACCGTCCGATCATGCTATTCATATCCGAGAAGGACACGATCCATGTGTGATTGAAGTTGGTGTCATCAACGAACCGAGGAACATGGTCCGCGTCATGGGCGATGCAACCCATTTCCACTTGTCCTAGTGTTGTTCGCGAAACATGACCCGCAGCATGAAGATGCGATCGTCCGCTGATTCGTGTCTGATTCCAATTTACGGTTCATCTATATGAAAAATCTCGATCATACATATATAAAAATTCTAAGGTTAGTCCTCCTTAATTGCATATCTTGATTTCGTTGACCAGTTAATGTTCTCCGAGTTAATCTTCCCGCATCAGATGTTCCTCTAGTCCTTTAGGAGAGAGAAAGAGAATTAGAGAAAGACTTGGTGTTTGATCTTGAGGGAAGAATAACGAGGGTCTCTCCTCAATTAACTTTTATTTTATAGGGACGCTTATGGTGTAATCCGAGTTCAACACGGCTTAATAAATTATTTTATCTAATTCCGAAATTGGATCTAGTAAAATATTAATATTTATCTTGGAGTATGGTGAGTCAACACGATCTATGTTTATATCGAACACGGTCCGCGTTGATATGACATGGTTCATATCCTATTTGGACATGACGCGTGTTTCATCTGAGTCATAATTTGAGCATAACACGGTCCGCGTCCTATTAAGACACGATTCATGTTGAGCAGTCTTTTTTTAGTTCATGCTCATTTCTTGTGGGACGTGGGTGCTACAGAAACTAAATCGGAGAAGGTTTTGAAAAATCTTACCTTTAGTCTCGATTTTACTCTCTTACATAATCTTAAAGGATAACAGACATGATATAACACGATATACAATTAACCAATATTATGGAAGAGAGTATTTACATAAGGTCTAAAAATTTATACTTTATTATTTATTCTATTTAATGGTTTAGGTAAAAGTTAATATCAGCAGTAAGCTATGGATGCATATATATAAATAGATGTCATATAAAATGATCTATGCAAGGCAGAAGCAAGCAATGTGTCCATGAAAAAAGAGAGTGGCAGTAGAAAGATTGGGTAATGAAGTGCTGGGAGAGCATTTGGTAGCTTTTTGACTACTGATATCTTCCCTTCCGCCCACTCCTCCCGACCTCCCTCCCTCCACCAAGCCTTAGACCCCTTACTGTCCACTTCCAATACTCATGTAAACCCTGACCAACAACCCTCTTCCATGGGATGGAGCAAACCATCAGTCCAACATGCCGTTAACCTAGGGCACTCCTGGTCGGATATCGTACGCAGATCGACACCGGAAAGATGGAGAATGTCTCCAAGAAAGTGGCGAACCATCTAGGAGGAGATACAAGATGAGATTGTGATCCCGAAGGAGGTGGTGGAGACCAGAACTCGTGAGATCTTAAGGAGCCTTATAGGGCATTTCCAAGGGGACGCGCGCACTCGAGATCTACTGGGATCTGTTCTTCCGCCACTTTGGAACCTGCAAGGGTCACTTGAGATCAGAGACTTAGGCAACTCTTTTATCTTGTTTACCTTTACAAACTTGGATGAGCGCTTGCAAGTACTCATAGGGAGCCCGTGGACTGTCGAAGAATGCCTATTGCAACTCATGCAGGCTAGACCTTTTTTCAGACCCATGGAAGGGCAACTCCTCTCTGCTCCGGTATGGATCCAGCTGCCTGGCCTGGCGTTCGAACTGGGTAACCCGAGCTCAGTTCTCCATATAGCATCCCACTTTGGCACCCCGCTACAGCTAGGGGATCAATATCCGCCGGAGATGGTGAGCAGCTGCGCGAGAATCTGCGTATAGGTGGATTTTACCAAGCCCATCAAACAGGGCGTCTAGATCAAGCAGCCGGATGGCGTAAGGTACTTCCAATGCATTCAGTATGAAAACTTACCGTCGTTCTGTTTTCGCTGTGGCCGAGTAGGTCATCGATTGGAAGCATGCATGGAGAAAATTGTACCCCCTGAACAAGGAGCTGGGAGCGGCGTTGCCGGCTGGAAGGTATTGCTCTACGGCCCGTGGATGCAAGCCGTCTCGTCAAGGCGACGCCAGTTACCCTCCAAATCAGGGAGACGAGAATACAATTCTCAGCACCATCATCGGCGAGGCAGATCCCACCGGAGAAACACTCTCATCCCGCGGAGAGGGGAGCGCCGAGGAGATGGAGTGAACCAGGTTCAAGCAACTGAACCGCAGCACGCCAGGAGTGGGCAGGGAGCCGTGCAGAAGGATGCCCTAGATCAAAGAGAGCCGTTAGATGAAGGTTGCACGGACATGATGACAACCGCCCCCAACGGTCGGATGGAAATCAAGAGGAAAGGGCTGGATGGTCATTTGGAAAGACAAGATATCATTAGGGTATCGGACGGTGAGGAGGCACTGGAAGCAGAAGATGCCCTTAATCGGCTGCCATGTGGAGCGCACTACGAAGGATCAGAATTTGAGATCCCCTTACACGGTCTTATCACACCACACCCCTCTCTCACCATCCCTAACCCCCCCTCCACTTCCTCTCTTCAAGCCTTCAGTCGGAGATGTGCCGGCGTCTGAGAGAGCTCTGTGAGAGTTTCAGAACCGATCCTCTCCCCCTCATCAGTGCCAGGACCCATCAGAAGACAAAGATCGCCTGCATCGGCTCCGCACCTGGGAGGAAGTGGCGAGGACCCGCATGAGATCATGGTAAAGCAGATAAGGGCAAGGCTCTTTGAGGATAGAGTAGAAACCCTACCAGGAGTGGAAGCTCCAGAAACAGAGGACCTGGTGAACTCAGATCTTGAAAGCAGCCCCAGGAAGACGATGGCGAGAGGGAGATCCAAGAAGCCCCTACCGCCGCCCCCTATTCTCAGCACAGTAAAAAAGAAACGATGCAAAGGTAAGGATAAACAAAATACTCCTTCTGATTCTGATAAATCTATTATGCAGGAGTTGCAAAGGAAGAGCTCGGGTTAGGCCCTCCTAGACCTAAACACATGAAACTGCTATCCTGGAACTGTGGAGGGGCGTTTAGAGGGAAGGTCCGGGATCGCCTCTCCGACATAATTAAGATCCAAAAATCGGATATAATAGTCTTATTAGAATCACATGCTACAAAGGAGAATACAACAAAAGTCATCCGTCGTCTAGGGCAGGCTTGGCAAGGATGCTGTTGTGAAGGGAATGGCGCATCGGGTGGAATAATCTTGGCCTGGAGGGATCAGCAATTCAGGGTGACTTCTATCCTCTTCTCTTCGCAAGTTTTGCATGCAGTTGTGTCTTCGAGTGAATTCTCTTTTCTTTTGACATGTATATACGCGAGTAATCTCTCAAATGTTCGAGCGGCTCTTTGGCAAAACCTCTCCAGCCTTTGTACTATGGACACACCGTGGGCAGTGGTATGGGATTTTAACTCTCCTCTATCACCAGATGACAAGAAGGGGGGTAAGACTTTCCAACTTACAAGATCTATTAGTTTGTTTCAAGACTTTATCACAGGTTAGGGCTTGCTGGATATTCCTCTAACCGAAGGTAAATATACCTGGTGTAATAATAGGCAGGGCTTAGCTCGAATCTGGTGCAGGTTGGATCGCCTATTGCTAAGTTCACATTGGCTATTAAAATATCCTGAATTGAATCTTTGTGCTTTAGATAGAACCTCTTCTGATCATGTGCCTATCTTAATGAATACAAACTCCAACATTAGTAAACCAAAAATTTCAAATATGAACTATTTTGGTTCGAATACCCGGAAGCAAGAAACATAGTCAAGGAAGTATGGGAATCTAGAGGGAGAAATACCACCATACACCAGTCCTTAAACTCAATAAAACATAAAACCTTGCAATGAAATAGACATTCTCTAGGACCCCTAGAAAGCAAAGCTGTAGAAGTTAAGGAGGAAATTACCAAATTGGAATTTAGAAGATGAACAATTAGGATTAGATGCACATGGCTTAGGCAAACTTAGAGCATTATATCACCATCATGCAGCTCTTTTAAGACAGATAAGTCTAAAATGGTGGTCAAAATCTAGGATTAATTGGCTCAATCAAGGGGACAAAAATACGAATTTTTTTCATCTGAGCACTATAGCGAGACAAAAAAAGGAACATAGTGCAGTCAATTGCCTCATCATTAGGAACTACTTTAACTGCTGAAGAAGATATTCTTCAGGAGTTTGTTAACCATTATCAACACCTATGGCAGGATCCAATCCAAAACTCCATTAGCATTTCAGACTGGCCTGAACTACCTACCATCCCACAAGAACTTAAGAACAGTATGGGATCACAAATTACCTCTGAGGAAGTCAAAGAGGCTTTCTGGTCTTTGTCACCTGGAAAGGCCCCGGGCCCGGATGGGTTTAATCTAGAGTTTTATCAAAAATATTTGGACATAATAGGTGAGTCTGTAACCCAAAAATCCGGAAATTCTTTAATACTGGGGTGATGCCAGTGGAGTGGTCTAGAACTTCCCTAATTTTTATACCTAAGATAAATAATCCAAAAACTGTAAATGACTATAGACCCATATCCCTGTGTAATATCATATACAATGCTATAGCAAAGATCCTGGCTACTAGGATAAAGACTGGTCTGCCAGAAATTATAGACCCAACACAATCTGCTTTTGTAGCCAATAGGTCTATTCATGATAACATCCTTATATGTCAGGAACTAACACACTCTATGGTGAGAGGTAGTAGGAAGGGCATGCTATTAAAAGCAGACATGGCAAAAGCTTTTGATATAGTGGACTGGGGAGCAATAAAGAATGCACTTACATTAATGAATTTCCCATAAAACCTCATTAACTGGATAATGACCTGTGTATACTCCCCTACTTTCTCCTGCCATATAAATGGTAGACAGACTGCATACTTCTCAAGCCAAAAAGGTATAAGGCAGGGGGACCCCTTGTCTTCTTACCTGTTTATTATGGTCACCCAGGTTTTATCAACTATAATGAACTAGGCAGTCAATTCTGGCTCCCTAATCTCCTACATCATAGACCATTTTCCCTAAGCCACTTATTATATGCAGATGACCTAATTTTTTTTGTGTTGCAGCCACTGTTAAAAACTGTAAAGAGATCAGGAGGATTATGGACTATATTATAGTCTTACTAACCAACTGATTAATCCATCGAAATCTGAAGTGTATCTGCCTCCTAAATTAAATAAAAAAAAGAAAAGTTTCCATCAAGAACAAACTAGGTATAAATACAGGAACTTTTCCTTTTAAATATTTGGGAACTCTAATTTCACATAAATATATACCCATGGTCAAACAGAAACATATAGTGGATAAGGTGGCCTCCAAAATCTCAGGGTGGAAGATGAGGTCACTAAACATGGCAGGTAAATCAATTTTAGTCAAATCAGTGCTAAATGCCATGTCAAACCACTCACTGGGGGTTTCTTACATAGTAGGGGGAACCTGGATTCCTTGGAAAGACTGGCTAGAGGGTTTCTATGGTCTAAACAGGAAGGTAGAAGGGGTCTCCACCTACTTAACTGGGATGCGGTACAACTTCCAAAGGAATGGGGGGTCTTGGAATTAGGAACTCTAAGTTAATCAGAAATGCTCCACAGGCTAAATTAATACTTAGAGTGCTCAACAGAGAAAATACACCATGGGTTACTCTTATTCTTAGTAAGTATGGAAGGTGTCACCCCTAGGAGCCAAACCTAGAGGGCCAAGGAGGTAATACCACTTGGTCCTGGCGCATGATCTTGAACACTATGGAGGCCACCAAATATGGCTTTAAGAAATACATTGGTAATGGGGTGTCCACAAATATATTAACAGACCCCTGACTGTTTTGTACTCCTTTGCAATGGATGCCTACTTTTATAAATGTTAATGCACAACTTTCTGTTATGAATGTAAATGCTCTCATCTCAAACAACAAGTGGAATCTAACTCTTTTACACAATTGTTTTGATCAATCCTTGGTTACCTTAATTGCTTCTATATTTCTGCCTGCTCATGCCAGGGATGACAAGTGGGTCTGGGTGCATGACTCCCATGGCCGAGCCATTGCCCGTTCAGTTTATCACTCACTCTGTCGCCAACCGAGCCATCTGCCTAGACATGGACGACCTATATGGAAGAAAATTTGGTCGATAGACATCCCTCCTAAGATTCACTTATTTTTATGAAAACTTTCTCATGGCAAACTTCCCACTAAAGACTTACTGTCTGCTCTTGAAATTGGTGACAACCCACTCTGCACTCTTTGTGGCTTAGTTCCTGAAACTATATCGCACTTGTTTTTCTCCTGTTCTGTTGCAACTGATCTATGGTCACTCTTTGAATCACAAGTTTCATATACCTTCCAGCATAAACATAGTTGGGCTGCGGGCTCGTGGGTAGAAGAGGGCTCTTTTTTGTCATATGAATCCAGAAGTAGACTACTTTCTCTCTTTGCTTTCTCATTATGGGGCTTGTGGGGACTAAGGAATGATGTTCTATTTAGATAAAAAATGGCAACCATCCAGGCAATTTGGTGTAAAGCTTTGGCAGGGTATAGTGAGTATGCGACACGCCACTCGTCTGAGGCAACATGCCCCCAAGACCATCCAAGGGTCCGGTGGGAGCCCCCCTCTTCCCCTAGAGTTAAAATAAACTCGGATGACTCTTTCATTAGAGCACGGGAAGCGGGGGGAGCAGGCTTTATTATAAGGACTCACGAGGGTTTGTGTTTGGTTGCAGGTACACTTAGATATGATGCAACATCAGTTTTGGAAGCAAAAGCGTGGGGAGCACTATCGGGACTCAAAATGATGGCCTCCAAAGGATATCGAAATATAGTCTTGGAGCTAGACTCAGTGAACTTGGTGCACATTATAAACCGTAAAGCTCAACCACCATAGAGACTGTGGAGCATCATCAATGATATCATGCATCTTCTCATTTCTTTTGATAGTTTTTTGTGTAAGCATTGTTTAAGGGATGCTAACAGAGCTGCCGATCATTTGGCAAATATAGGCAGAGCATCGAATGCTGATACTTTTTGGGAGTCCTCCGGGTCTCGCAGATTTTGTATCTGGGCTCTTCTGATTTAATCACTAATGGATGATCTACCTTTTTCTAAAAAAAATGATCCATGCAAAGAGCTTTTCGATCATGTGATTAATTAGTTGAATCGACCAATTTATGTAGACATTTCTTATCTTCATCATCTTTAGTACTTTTATTATTTTTCATACAAAAACATAAATAAAAAGGTATTGTTAATAAATTATTTGAGAAATTAAACAAGAATAATTTTTGTTTCATGCATATCGATACAAGTACAACTCGAATAAAGGGCTATGATTTAACTTTTTTTTTGTATCTTGTAAATTAAATACTAAAATTTTATGCAAAAGATTAACGGAGTTGGTTTAAGGGATAAGTAATTTATATTTGTTTAATCAATATCTTGAAATTTAAATATTTATTTATATACATAAAAAGTTTCGCTATCCATTGTGAATAATTGGATAGTTTGGATGATTCAATGATGCCAAAGTTGAAGTTGAAAGTTCAAATCTGAGGTACAATCAACAACTATGTGCACCACCAACCAAAATAAAACGGTCAAGCAGTCATAAGTGTGGGAAACAAGTAATTGTGGGGTGCAAAAAAGAAAAAGAAAAATATTATTTAAGTCTCAACAAAGTGGAGGCCGTGGAAAAGAACAGAGGCGGCGCAGCCTCTCATCGCATGGCAGACGAGAAGCGTCACTTGTGGCACTTGTGAGTGACCATAGAGCAAAGCAGACCCACATATATATACGTATATACTAATAGTTATAATTAATAAATAAAATAAATACTAATAAATTATCACAATTATTTAATTAATATAGTGAATAGATGATTTTAATTTTATTTAGGATTTAAAGTTTGGCCCATCTCATTTCTTTTTTAACTTATTATTATATATTTTTTGTCCCCTCTAATTTTCTTTTTTTTTCTGGATCCGTCCCTATCTTAGAGGGTGTCGTTTAGAGTTAAATTCATTTGACTTGGAGTAGACCGGCAAGATTTTGAAGTAAAATATTTGTTTTGAGAATCTCATCCAATATATTTGTGATTCCATATGAACATCAAATTAGTATATCAAAAATTTAATTTATGATTAATGTATAACTATTAAAATTATGTGTAAAAAATTAACGTCGAGATAATATCGAAAAAATTATGACTTATCTAATAATTAATTTGATTGATTTAATTGAACACTAAGTTGAATCTCGAAATAAAGATTTCGAGTTTAAACATCTAAAAATTTCAAAGGAGCTAACTTTTTATATCGTCGGAATAATTTGACTTGGCCAGAACAACTAAACCATGAATTAAATAGTTTAATTCATTAGTGAAAACAGAAATGCGCAGACCCGTTGTCCTGCAAGTGCAATCTCAAGACAAACCCTTCAATTTTGTCTCGTATGATGGATACGATTGACCTTTTTCTTGCCCTTGCTTTTCATATTACTGTAATGCCCTTGGCAATTAACTAATTGAGGAATGATGTGAGATGGTGGAGTATAGGGTGAGGTGGTGGAGTGTGGTGAAGTGTGATGGATTATTATTAAACTCATGTTTGGATAAATTTTATGGTGGTGGATGAGTTAAACTAAATCATGACATGTTTGAATAATTTAAATAAAAGTCATTTATACCCTTTATTATATATTACTAATTATGACCCTTAATAAATATAATATTATTATATATATATATTTGATTTATTATAATATTTATATATTTATCATTATTTATATCTCTTATATGTTTTTTTCTCTTATCTTTAGTATTATTTTCCTCTCAATGTATTTTATTTCTTTCACAA
>LTAE01001485.1:13338-30321 GCA_001647135.1 Pontederia paniculata | reverse complement strand
TTTTTTCTCTTATCTTTAGTATTATTTTCCTCTCAATGTATTTTATTTCTTTCACAATTTTTTTATTTTTTTGAAATAAAGATAAAAAAGATCGAAGATGATAGATAAATATAAAAAGAGTGAAAACAATTAATATTACAATTAAATAAATAAAAAAATATTGTTCAAATGATAATACTTTAAGATACTAAAGTAAAAATGATCATAAAAATAATTATTTATCTCAAATTTAATAAAAAATAACTAATTTGAAAAAAATATTATGATGACATTCAATAGATTTAGAATATCATGACAAAAAAATAGTCCAAGGAAAAATAAATGTGAATGAATAAAAGATAAACAAATATAAGTTTTAAATAATTATAAAATAAGATAGAAAAAAAGTTAAACCAATAAATGAACTCAAGTCAAATATTTTTCTATCATAAATCAAAATAATATAAGGAAGCATATCATTTTAAATGAACTATGATATAATTTTAGAAAGTTATTTAAAAGGGTAGTTTTTTCTAAAAAATTTCATTCCCTCTAATTCCACCAATTTGGTGGAATGAAATATTTGATGTTTGGAGGTGTGACTCACCCCCAAACACCATATGACTTTTAAATTTTTTTACCCAAATACGATTTAACTAACACCATCATCTTCCACCTTATTCCCCCTAATACCTCAATCCAAACAAGGCCTAGCCATGTATGTTAACGGTCTTATATATTTTTCTTTTTTTTTCCGTTGTCTTTCATTACTATAACTTAAAATATCACTTATAATTCTATAATATAATATATTGGAAAGCTTAATCATGTCTAATTTTTTAAAATGACAAATCATATTGAGTTTTGTGTCACAAATTTATTCACACCGTGTAAATTTAAATATTCATCATTCAAACTTAAATTTAAATATGTAGTATAATAAATTTTAATTTTAATTTTTTATAAATTTTAATAGAGGTGAACATTCTTCATATGTTTTATAGTGAAACACCCATATAATTAATCATCAACTTTTAAATATATGATCTTAACAAAAAAATATATTTTATATTATATTAGTTAGACGATTATAAGTTATTTTAGTTTGAGTCATAGATTTAAGAATTGATAGTTAATCATGTGGATGTTTCACAATAAAATACATGGAGGAGTATTTCACCTCCATTAAATTTTTTACTACATAATGAGTTCAATGAAAGTGAAACATCCTCTATGTGTTTCAGAGTGAAACACTCATATGATTAATCATTAATTTTTAAATATATTGTCCAAATTAAAATAATCTAAAATTATATTTTATTTCATATTTAATCCTTATATTTATATATACAGTATTATTTTTTTATTGACAAATGTACATGACTGGGTGGTCAATAGGAACTCCAGGAAATAAAAAAGTATGACCCAATTTTAAACTGAGCTAGAGACATTTTTTTTAAAAGATAGGACGCTTAGATCCGGTAATCTATAGTAATATATGTTTATTTCTTTTATTTGAAAATGAATATTATCTCAAGAGGTTAGAATGTTGCATATAATATCAAAGTCACTACGTTTGAATCTCTATGCCATGTTAGGATGCGACAACTCAATGAGGATATTGAGTTCCTTAAAAAAAAGAAGGATCCAAAAGACATGTCTTAAGTTAGTCCCATATGAATAAGTCATGAGAGGAATGATATGTATATATGAGAATATGACATTGATAAAAGCATGATCTTTAGTAAAATTGTACTGGTTAAGACTTGCAATGGATAATATCACATTTTAATTAGAGATTTTACATTATAGGTGGTCAGAGATGTTGCATATATATATGTGATCCCTCACGCCTTTATTTCTATTATATTTCTCATATTTTTCTCAAGAACCATTTATTGTTACAATATAATTGAGTTTTGCATATTTACGATGAGGATCTTGGACAAAATGAGGACAATGATAAGATTTTTTCATCTTGATTAATATCTTATCGAGGTCGAAATTACTATGTTCTCCATCTATATCACATCAATAAGATAATTTTAACTTGTTCAAATTGTTGGGAGCACCCTTTTATTTGTAAATGAAGAATTTGATTCCTACTACAGAACTAATGTACTATTTTATTTTATTCTTTTCATTCCTGGATATCTAGTTATAAAGCTAAACAATTTGGCCTCAACATTGGCCAAACTAGTATCCAACATATGATTAAGTGATCCAAAAAGTGAAATAAATAATATAAAATATAATATTAAAGAGAACATATATGTTGATTGTATCATTTTTGACGCTAGGATCCGTTTGTGCATAAGCCTATATAATTAATTACGAGTCTTTCAAGCTCCCAATAACCAATAAATTAAGCTATGTATGTTCACTCATAATATGTTATTTTCTCCATCATAGAATTCAAAATAATTTTAAGGATTAATTTTTTATGGGTTAGTATTGAATATTGCATTGAATTCCAAGAATCAAATGGAAAAAAAATAAAAAAACAACATGACTGAGTCAGATGATCATTTTTTGAAATTTAAATAATTTTTAGTTAAGGGAATTTAAATAATGATGAACATAATTAATACTCATATACATGATTCAATGGTATTAATAATATTATCAATGCTTATTCTTTTTTAATAGAATAAAAGTGTGAAAAAGGAAACGAGAAGTTTATAAAGACATGATTTATAATGAAGACTTTATGAATATGACGTTTCAAATTAAAAAAAAAGAAAAAAATCGAATAAATTAAAAATTGAGAATAATGGACAAAGAAGAGAGGTGCAATATATATAAGATTAGAAATTAATGAAAATAATTAATAAGATATAAATATAGATTGTAAGGACCTTTTGGAAACTTATATAAATTATATCTAGAATTTCAATTCCCGAAGGAAGTTGTTTTTGAATAGTGACTTCCTTTGTCTTTATATCTATGAAACAAAAATCAATTTTGGGTGTTTGGATGTATGTGTATAAATTCTTCAATGATATATAAAAAAAACAATTTTGAATATTTTTATATTTATAAATAAATTCATAATAATTATATATAATAAATGCATAATTTCTAATAAATAATTTTTAATTAGATTGTGAAATGGCAATTGTAACTCTTATAATGGTTAGCAAATATATAAAATTTGGGACAAATTGGTCATTTCAACTCAAAAGTCAATTTTGCCCTTATTACTTGATCGCTATAGAGGTGTTATAAAACCTTCTTTTTTATCTTATTTCATCTATCCCCCCTCCTCAACAAATGTTTTATGTTCTTTACTTCAATTCATTTTTCTTATTTTGGCTATTGATTATTTTCTCCTAGAAAATCTCTCTCATGAATTTTCGTTGTTCAATGAAGGAGAGTCACCAAGAAGTTAAGTTCATACTTCTGCTTTGATATAAGAGAAAATAGGGCAAAAAGTATGTATAAATGACATATGTAATGAAAGTTTTAGAAGGTCATGAGAATCATTATAGAAGAAAATTTCATATGGGCATTCATGTTTTTCATTTACTTGTACAATATTTGAAAGAGAAGCAACTCCTTCAGACACGCAAGAGGTGTTCAAAAGGAGGAACAAATGATGACGTTTACTTATACACTAGCACGTAATGATGGGAATCATGTTGTTCAATAATGAGTTCAACATAGGAAGAAATGGCCATCGACATTTTTTAAAAGTATTAGAAGCGATTATCCAAATATCACAATATTTCATGGTTTTATCATTTGGCATCACCACACATATGAATCCTAGGAACAACAATAAATATTTTTCATATTTTAAGGTATATAAATTTTACTTAATTATTTTCAAATTTAATATCATTATTCACGAAACTATTATTTTTTTCAAAAAAAGGCAGCATTTTGATGGTACAATTGATGATATTCATTTTCCAATTATGATCACACAACATTTGCAAGATATTTATTGTAATTGAAAGAGTACTTTATCTCAAAATGTGATGGTGACTTACGATTTTGATTTGTATTTTGTACATGTAATGTTTGGATGGGAAGGGTTTGCACTAGATGCTAAAGTTTTATAAAATTTATTAGATGAAGGATTTTATGTTCCTCCCGATAAGTATTATCTAATGGATATAGGTTATGCAAATACTCCAAGTTTTCTTCCCCACATCAGGGAGTGCGATGTCGCTTGCAAGAACATGAAAGAAGTAGGAAAACCAAAGGACTATAAGGAGTTATTTAATCTTCGATATGCTTCCCTTCCGAATCAATAAGCACATAACTGGTATACTAAAAATGTGATTCTCCATTCTCAAAGTAGCTACCTTCCATCCAATTGATTCTCAAACTAATATAGTTATTGCATCATGCGTACTTCACAATTTTATTAGGATGCATAATGGCGAGAGGCGATGGTTAAACAATAGTGCAAATGACATTCTGGATGTACCTAATGGTGATGATGAATAAATTGGAGACATTAAATTTATGAACAATCAACGAACTATATGTGCAAGAATGCAGGAGAATATCACTAAAGCAATGTGGGATGGCTACAAAATATGTATTTTATTTATGTGTTTGTACTTCAAATAGGAAATTATTATAATGACTTTATTTCTTTCACTATTTACAAGTGTAGCATGAGAACTAAATTTCAAGTAAGTTATTTGAACTTAAAATAATAAAAAAATATAAAAGTCACAAATTCCTATGTTATAATACATAAGAGTTATAATTGCACCATCAAAATACATAACACAAAAGTTTGATGCAAAATATATAAATTACAAGAACATGAGTTATAAGTTTGCTCATCAAAGTACATGAGACACAAGTTTACTTCAAAATATATCAACTACTACAAGTTTACTTAATCAACTTTGATAATCATCCATTTGAGAGTGTTTCCTCTTTTCATTCTTCCTTAAGAGACAAAAACATCTCACGATAAATTTTCATTAAAGACCATGACAACTTTGAACAACTCTTGTTGTTTGAATCCTCTCATTTCATTTAAAACACTAATTCACTTGGTTATGGAGTAATCATCTGGTGGTGATGCATTTTGCTTTTCTAAAATGACAATGTATTTATCAGACTATTCTTTTCGTAATGCAATGTACTCCTGTGCCAAATAAAATTGTGAATTCGTGATTTTACCTACATCTCTTAAATGAGCATGCTTGTTCACTTGAGATGAACTTCCTTGCCTTCGAATATTTGCTTTGCTCATAGTCGTGTTGGTTCAAAGACATTATGTGTTTCATGATCTTGTGTTGATGTTTTGTGATATCCATGATATAATTCATATGAGACTATAAATATTAATTGTGTATTTATGTGGTTAATATCTACTATAATATATGTGTTAAATTGTGTATTCTAGTTTCAGTTTTCATATGCTAAAAATTAGCAAAATTTGATTAAGGCATGAAAATATAATTTTTGAAAAACTTAAAATTTGGAAAGTTAAAGTCCCAGTAATAGTTCCTAAATGTTAATGTATACTAAATATGATTTTTAATAAATTTTAGGAAGAGTTTTAGTTAGGTTAAATAAAGGTGCAAACACGAAAAAATATGTAAAATCGTCGATTCTGTTCTTCGGACCAAAATATAGATTTTGATTTCTTTAAAATTTATTTTTACAAATATTTTCTTTGAATACAAATGGGGATAATTTCTTATTTAGATGTAATGTCTTAAGTATCATTTACTTGATGCCCAAAAGGATTTCATCTCTTGATCAACCTTACATGTAAATACCATCAACTTGATGCCCAAAAGGATTCCATCTCTTGGCTGACCTTAACTCGGTAACTCAAGAGGATAAGAAGTAACATGCCACTATTTTTTCACTTGTCTACCCACCTAACACCTCTCATATCCGAAAGTTACAAGAGAA
Source organism: Pontederia paniculata (assembly GCA_001647135.1). Lineage (NCBI taxonomy): Eukaryota > Viridiplantae > Streptophyta > Magnoliopsida > Commelinales > Pontederiaceae > Pontederia > Pontederia paniculata. The sequence continues at coordinate 24,447 of LTAE01001485.1, read as the reverse complement.
CATAGCTACACTCTTTCAAGACAAGCTCATATTAAGAAGAATTTAGGGTTTCGACCATAAGGTAAGTCGTTAGCACCTCTTCTATGAATTCTCTCTTCAAATTTTGGTTAACCAAGGGTTTCTCTGGTCATGGGTTACTCTCATGTTCTACCAATTTTTACTAATTATGGAAAAATTAGATTTCTATGAGTACAACACACCCTTAGCTGAAATAAAATTATTTCTGAAACTTTATAGGGATTGTTTGATACTTTATCTCCTCCAAAAATTATAAAACTCTTTTTGTTATATCTCCTTGAAATATACTTTTCATAAGCTTTGGAATTGAATTATTCTGAATTGTATATTAGAAGTTATGAGTAAATGATTAGTACCCACTCTTGTTGTTTCTAAAATGGATGGTCTAAATTGTAAATTCTATAATAAATAGTATTCGTATAACGAGTTCAGGATAACTTTATGTCACATTATAATCAAAGTTTACTTTCAGATCCAATTGAAACTACAATCATAGACTATGTAAATTGCAAACTATAATTTTTACATTGTACATCACACAATCTGTCAAGACTCTGAGATGAAATAGAACATAGGCAAATCTCTGAATTTTCTTAAATCTCCATAGAAAAGATAACACTTTGATTTTTATATGAGTTCATCTTCTAGGAGTATATATTCATTTAAAATTGGAATTGTTTGATTTTATAAGTATTGCATGAGTTATGAATTTTATATTCAACATCACTAAGTCTGCAAAAACACAAAAATGTACTAGAACAATGTTATTTTGTTGAATTTTCTATGATCATTATAGAATAATTTAGAAGAAGATATTTATGTGGATTACACGTATAAGAGTCTAGTTTTGGTAAAAGTTGTAGTATCTAAATATGTTGTGTTTCTTAATTATTTGAATAACTGACTTCACTCAATTTGCCAAGTGCAAAGTTGATACCAAATTGATGTTGTGAAGTCCATGAAATAAAATCCTTAGTGATGCAAGTACTTTTATATGCATTGCAAGTGCTTTGGGATAGGTTGCATATGAATTCATCAAATGAATGAATCGCTAATGCTATCATAAGTTATTTATTTTAAGATCATATAGATATGTATGCATTTGCCTTTTATTCATGCATTTGCATTTTCTCTGCCGGGATGATATATTTTCTACAGGGATGATATGAAATTCTTCTAAAGGGACTATATGATATCCTAAGGGATAATATATTTTCTCGGCAGAGACGATATGATACCCTAAGGGATGATATGATACCTCTGGTTAGTTGGTGATATGACATATTACATACATGATTGCGCAAGTGCATAACATGTTACTTGATATGATACGAATATATGATATAATTGTGATAGGACATGTTACATACATGATTACACAAGTGCACAACATTCTACTTTATGATATGAACATATGATATGATTGTGATATGACATGTTGCATACATAATTTCACAAGTGCATTATATGCTATATGATATGCTACTGAGATGTGATATGTTGGTGTTGGTACATGTTTCAATTTATCCAATGATATGGTACAAATGATATTTGATATATATTGGTTGTTCGAAATGAGTAGATGGTAATACATAGACTATGAGTTTCCTACTTACTGAGTTGTGGTTTGCTCGTAATGGTGGTTTTCAACACTTTTCATATCAGTAGTTCAGTGTCGTGGCCGTGCTTGGTGATCCCCTGTAGGGATTGAAGCAATTTTGCATAAGGTAGAGATGAGACTTAGATCTTTTCTTTTGATTATTTCGTGAGGATGTATGTCTCCTCATGATGTATAGTTTTTGTATAAGGATGTTATATATAAAAGGAAAGTGTTGTATAATGTATAAGTATGAACTAGTGTGGATTTGCTCTGAGATCAATATATGTATAATGATTGTGTTATGGTTACGTTTTGATAATATTCATGTGAAATATCAAATGAATTATGACACACTTTTGCCATATTATATTTGATCGACTATAATAAGTCGCCGCTTACGGATGAAACTAAGATTTGAATCGGGTCGTGACATATTTGGCTTCACAAGGGATCAATACCATCAAGATGTGGTCAAATTCATATTCCCATTCAAATTGCATTAACAAATCTCTAGTGCTGGAATAGATGGCACGTGTGATTGTGGTAAAGATGATGTAGTCGAATTACATGGTGGTGTCATCTCTTCAACACAAAAATGATTCCTTATTGAGAATATACTTATCACATAACAATGATAAAAGTACATTAGTATGACAAGAAAAGATGAACACGATTATATGTTAACAATGTAAACAATTTATATTCATGTATATAAACAAGTGTATAAGATTATAACAACAGGAAAAAAAAACTAAAAAATAAACTATTACAATAACAATGAAATATATAAATTCACAATCTAAATGGTAAACTTTAACATACAAAAAAGATAACTTAATTATCTACAATAGGCCACATATTATCAAATTTGTTTAACCTATATTAGACAAAAGAAGATTAAAGGCTTGTGTATTAGCTTATAAGTAGTTCAAAACTACATATAAGTTGATTTTAAAAATCTCCATGTTTGATAAATAAAAAATTATACTTATAAGTTGTTAAGGTAACTTATAAGTTGAAAAAATAAGCAAGTTTTTCATTGCTTATTTTTAAAGTTATTGGCTTATTTTTCAACCAACTATATTATTTTTTATTCATATTCTTTTAATATTATTATCATATAACTTCAAATGTATCTTAGTCAATATTTATTTAACAAATATTGCAACTAATTATTGATATTATCAACACTTTTATCCAAAAATGTAACTACTTATATTTTAAAACAAGTTTCAACACTTAAAATACTTATCAACATTAGTGCTTATCAAGTATATTTTATCATCTAAGTAAATAGGTCCTAAATTGAAAACATTTGACAATAAAATAAGAACTTGAAACGAATTGCATATCATGTAGACACAGCCCGTGTTCTCTGGAAGGACGGCCACATCACCCTAGAGACGCCCCATTCCGACTATAACAACATATCTCGAGTGAAACAGTCCACGTGCGTCTTAGTCACAAGCCGCCCTCGTCATAAACGAAAGTAAAGATTAGAAATGGGTTGTGTCATGTTTTGATGTGACATGTGTCTACCTAAAGAAGAAAGACCTGCAATGAAAATGGATCGTGTCACTCAGGACTCGGTTTGTGTTCTTATGAAATTTATGAACATTGCCTGAAAATTGGCCGGGTTCAACTCACGAACACTTTTGATATGGGAGACGATGCGGGTTGTGTCTCTAATGACTCAGGTCGTGTCTCGAGATGCATGTTGATTGATTTTATGTACTTGATTAAGGTAGGACCAACGTACAATCAAGTTAACATAGTATAATAGGTAATAAATATTAAAAGATATTAATGATAGTTGTACATGGGTCAGAAAGGAACCCCATGGTCTAGCTAGCCATATTGCATCGATTTTTTGAAATCTTCATGTATTAGAGTCGATCATTATTGATTGAAATAAAAGATGATGTTACACAAGATAAAATGAAAATGTATAATGAGCTGGGCCTGGACATATTAATATACTGTACACCTTGAGATTTAGGTGTAACTGATATTCTTTCCATTATTATTTAAATGAAAGATGTAAAGAATTGGGAAGAACCGATCCTCCTCATATGTTATTATTGTTTAAAGATTGGAAAGCAAAGGTTTGATCTACTCGCATATTGACTCTTGGTTATTGTTCTTTTTTTGTGATCTTTACCTATTGAACTCACAGGTTCTACTATGTGAATTCAATTCTGTTGGTAATCCAAATGCTTAATAGATATCGATGGTGCTAATGATGATGTTGCTCATGATGTTCTATTTTGCACATGGCATAAGATCCTGGTTGAGTCTTATTAGTCATGTAATAGAGAAAAAGGATGAACTCTGATTAATTAGTATTTTATTTTGATTTAGTATTTGATGTTAGTCTTCTATTGGAACCAATGTAATGATTTTTTAGTCTTTTTATTGAAAAAGAATATTTTAATCTAAATAGTTGGTTTTAAAGGATTTAGGTTAGCATGTTGGTCAAAGTTAATTGAAGTAAGCTCATAGTGTCCCCTAAGAGCATGTGGAAAGGTGTGATTTTAGGGGCGTTATACTTAGGTATTATAGCCTAATGAGGAAAACTTCTTAGTCATCCCTAGATATATAGATGTTCATGTGCAAGTATCACAAGTCATCATCGCGCCATCAAGTATGAGTTAAGTTATTATATAGATATTTTTCTAAATAGAGATTGTATAATTGAAGATGTCTCCACGATGTTCTGCAACTAGGTGAACTAATCCTCCTCCCTATAACATTCAGCATCAAGTGTTATCACGGATATTTTCATACCATCCCCCGAAGATTGAAATGAATTTATGAATAGCCTAATGAGAGAAGCTCAAAAGGGAGCACCAACAAAAGGAATCAAAGGATATCATCGAGAGATTCCTCAAGCAAAAAACCCCGAGTTCCATGGGACTGAAGACTTCGGGAAGGCTGAGAAGTGGATCGAGATGATGGAAGAAGTCTTCGAAGGGATAGAGTGTGTTGGGGAGCGAAAGGTGACATTCGCCATAAACTGTCTCATGGATGATGCTAAGGACTGGTGGAAGGCCACAAAGAAAACAAAATTTGTAACCCAAGATAATATTTCGTGGAAAGATTTCAAAGAAATTTTTGAGCATTTAATTGCCACGGTATCAGAAAGACAAAATGGAGGAGTTTTTGTAACTAAAGCAAAAGTATGAGAAGACGGTTGAACAATATCTGGTAAAGTTCTTAAGATTTGAGAAATATTGCACCCTAGACAAGAAAAAATTTAGGACTAAGCAATTTGTCAATGGATTGTACCACGGGCTAAGGACCAAGATCATGGGTGAAAACTGGAAGACCTTATAGGAAGCTTCCGAGCTCGCATCAGAGCTATAATTGGAGCATGAAGATTGAATGAAGAACAATGTTTTCATAACCGGACCGGAGATCGAACCGGACGTCCAACTAGGTCACGGTTGGATCGGTCGGATCAGGTTCGATCGGATTGAACCGGAATTTTATTAAAATAAAAAAAATTATAATAATATAAAATATATAACACAATTAATACTATATAATATGTTAAAAATTAATAAAAATATGCCATTAGTTAGATATTAATCTAAAATATCATTTATTATGTTTCAAAAGATTAATGCTTATTTAAAATAATGACTTTTAATAATTATTATTAGTTATATAAATACTAATGATGTTATATTTTTTTTAAATATACTACAAACATTTTGTAAGAAGATAGAAAAATCTAATATTAACATATTAATTATAAATAACAATAAAAGCTAATTATAGTTTTAAAAGAATAGTATTCAAAATAAGCTTTATTTTTATTTCATCGATAAAATTCACATAAAACTTTTGTTTTTATGTTTAATTACATTTTTCTTTAATTTAATTAATTTCTTCCTTCTTTAACTCTTTTTTTCTGTTATATTTTATCCCTCTTTAATTATTGATTTCAGTTTTGTTGTTTTTTTTTTTACATCTTCAAATCAAATAGCAACAAATTGATAAAAGAGCATGTCCACATTGTCAATGGTACCACAGGGGGAATGTCGCCATAGGATTGGTGCATGCCTTCATGTGGAAAGCATGGTCTTTACATAAGGGACTGCCCAGAGGCAAAGGTACAACCCCGAGTGTACGGTATGGTGGTTGAGCCGGAATCGAAACCACACATTTATGACTTCCAGGTACGACCATTGAACCTTGTTTGTATGTTATTATTGTTTAAAAATTGGAAAGGAAAAGTTTGATCTACTCACATATCGACTCTTGGTTATTGATCCTTTTTTATGATATTTACATATTGAGTGTCATAGCTCACGGGTTCCCTACTGCGAACTCAATTCTACAGGTAATCTAGATGCCTAATAAATGTCGATGGTGGTGATGATGATACTGCTTGTGATGTTCTGCTTTGCACATGTACATAAGATCCTAATTGAGTCTTCTTGGTCACGTAATAGACAAAAGAATGAAAATTAATTAATTAGTATTTTATTTTGATTCAGCATTTGATGTTAGTCTTCTATTGGAACTGATGTAATGGAGTTTTAGTATTTTTTATTGAGAAGGAATGTTTTAGTTTAATTTTTTGTTTTACATGATGTGGGTCAACCTGTTGGTCAAAGTCAAATCAATTGAAGTAAGCTTGTAGCGTCCCTAAGAGCATATTTTGCAAAGTGGCGATGTGTGATTTTTGGGGCATTACAACACATACCAAGATGATTGTCGCTGAAGAACTTTCATTCAAGTTTGTCGAAAATCAAGGATTTAAAGATTTTATTGTTGAAACTCAATCAAAGCTTCAAATTCTTTTTGTAGCACTACTGCTACAGATTATATGCAATTGTTTTTGTTTGTGAAATAAAAATTAAAAAATATATTTTTTTGAGAACGTCAAATGATTTCTTTGACAACAAATACTTGGAGTTCAATTTAGAATATGAATTATATGTGTGTTAGTGCTCATTATATAGATGATATGTGGGAATTGTACAAAAAAATTAAGTTTTGATTTGATTGGTGATCACAAATGTGATATCATAGGGAAAGCTTTGGAAGCATGCTTAAGGGATTAGAGAATTTTGAATATAGGTTGTGTCATAGTAAATAATGCAAATTCTAATAAGCAAGGAGTTGCTTGTTTGGTTGATAGAATGAGTGGTTGGGGTGGTTCTATGTCTATCAATCATGAGTTAACACATATGAGATGTGTTGCTCATGTTTTAATTGTTCATTAAGGAATGAATATAATAGATACATCTATTAAAAGGTTTTGCATGCAATATGTTAAATCTTCTCCAAATAGACCTTGTTGCTTTCAATAGATGTGTGAAAATGGCAAATATAACTTGCAATAGAAAGGTAATAATGGATATAACTATCAGGTGAAACTCCACTTACTTGATGTTAGAAGTTGTAAACAAATTGAAAAGGCATTCAAGCGACTGAGCATGATGGATCATACATAGTGAACTTTAAGGAAAATAAAGAATTGTAATTCCCACAAGTGAAGATTGGACTCGTGTATGAGTGTTTGTGAACTTTTTGAAGGTGTTATATTATACTACTCTTTTATTTTCAGGATCTTTGCATGTTACTTCTAATTATTTCTTTTATGCATTTGTTGATATTCAAAAGCAGTTGAAAAAGTGGGGACAAATTGATAACATAGTGACATAAACAATGACAATGAAGATACAATTGAAGTTTGATGAATATTAGGAAGATGATAAGATATTGAACCATTTGTTATTTATATTATTTTTCTTTATCCTCGTTACAAGTTGGAATATGTAATGTTCTATTTTATTCGAATGTATAATGTAGTTAGAAGCAAGGAAATGTCGCAAAAACTAAAGATGTACATCCATCTATTGTTTGAGCACTGCAAAGTTTTAACTCCTCTAGATAGGTGTGATTCTAGTTGCTTAACTTCCATGGCAGATTCAATATTTAATGCTAGTAAAGATGACGCTGTCTGGGAGGATGAATTTAGATTGAAAATTAAGAAAAAGCAAGGTGAAGTAAAAAAAAATAGTGAATTAGACAGGTACATCTAAAATGATACTAAAAAAAATATCGATGAATTTGATATTTTAAAGTAGTGGAAAGCAAAATCTATAAAGTATTATGTACTTTCTTAAATGGCTAGAGATATATTGGTCGTTCATGTGTTTATTGTGTCATCTGATAGTGCATTTAGCATAGGAGGTCAAGTTCTTGATCCATTTCACAACAGCTTACTTCCTACTATTGTTGAGGATTTGATTTGTACACAAAATTGGTTAGAGACTCCTATAAGGTTAATTGATCTTCGAGTAGAAATTAATTAAATGGAGAAGATTGAAGAAGGTAAGATGATTAATTTTTCTTCTTTTACTTAGATACCTATTCATTTCATCGATTCATTTTTATTATTTTATTTATTAATGTAGGATTGCTTAGATCAAAGGAGGATGTGTCGTATAGTTAACTCATTTCGCTAAGTTGACTCAAGGTAAAATAATTAAACTTAAATATATCCGGTTAAATGTTATAAACAATTATTGTATCAGTTTTTGAATTGCATTCTGTCATTTTTTTTAAAAACTTCTTACAAGGTATACTTAAGTGGTGAAGTTAAAGGTATGACAATAATATAAAAAGTTTCTTTTGAATATTCTTTTTTTTCTTTATTTCATATTTATGTTAGATTTATTCCTTGTCTTGCAAATATGCTTACCTGCCTATTTTTTTCCATTTTTTTCAATCTAACAATTAATGTAGTGTCGTGGTATTGGGCGAGCAATGTCTTAAGGTAGTGGATCCAATTGCATATTGTTGTGCCAACTGTTTGAGAAACTATTTCTTGAAATTTCGTAATTGCATATTGAATTATTACATGATTGTCTTAGAATGATGCTTTATAAGAAAATGTAGTCATTATAGTTTCTGGTTGTAGTCTTAATAGAATAACTTTGTTGCTTCTGTGATTGTAAACCAGTCTTGTTAGGATCTTTTTTTATTTATTTAGACCCATCGTTGTCCAGGGCTATTAGCACCTAACTAATCTAGTGTTTGGACGGAAGCGGTAAGAATAAACTCTAGCCAAATTAAAGACTCCAAGATTTGAATCCGGGCTATTAGCTCATGTTAATTTTGGAACGCAGTCTCGCTGTTTAACTGTGCCAAACAAACTTGGTTCCTCGTTAGAATCATTTGAAACATGTTTATCATTCTTGAAATGTAAGAGCACTTGGCACTATCTTCACATTGAGAAACAACCAAGAATTTGAACCTTTCGCCTTTGATTCTGCAGTATCCTCATTTTCACTAGAGGAATCATCTTCCCTTTAAGTGAAAAGTATTGTAGGAATTATAACGTATATAATTCAACTATAAATGAGATATACGGAATACCTTTTGTAGCGGAAACAAAGTATATCGGAGCCGAAAGGAATTCTTCCATGAAAATTGACAGCGACGGCATATCCTCGTCGTCGGGAACTAAGTCACGTGAACTTAGAACTCTGTAACACAACTCAAAATGCTTTGAACAAGGTAGAGCTTAATTCTCCTTTGAGCACACCACAATGACTTCTCCTAGTGCGCCTTTTATAGTGCAACATGTAAGTGGAAAAGGAGAGGAATAGTCACCATGTAAGTGGGAATAGAAGAGGATCAGTTACATGTTCCTTCATGGGAATTAATGGACACGAAGTCCAAAAGGTCCTCAACACCTCATTGTAGGTGTTTAATCCATCAATCTTCCACTCGCATGCAATGAATTGGTGTCCTTCTCTATCAATTGTCTCAATATGGCAAATGAGTCGTGCGACCCACAAGTACAAGCACAACAGAATTATGGGAGACTATTGTTGTGACCTGTTAGGGATACACAACTACTCAACCAATTTGAGAGCCTTGTCATGACCTATTAGGGAATACATGATGCTCTATCATTGAGTTAGATTATGACCTGTTAGGGAAAACATAATCACTCATATAATTTATAAGCAGGGACTATGACTCACATAGTTGCTCTAAAAGCCTTTTTGAGCCAAGACTATGACTCAGATAGTCACCCAAATATTACGTACTCGTTGTACCCCATATCAGTTTTGTTGCACAGTCCAGATACCTTGTGTCTGACTCCGCGGTAATCAAATTTGTATGTAAAATTATTTATCCTTCTCAAAGATAAACTAGTTGGCCAACTGCATACGAAATTCTTATGAAACTCATTATAGATCTTCCTCTCACTCTCATGCTTCTCAATCAGAGATTAGCTACTTTCCTAGACGTGGCTCAACGGACCGCTCACTTTTGGCCTTTTGAGTACCCCATTAAAGTAGCAGACACTAACCCATTATCTTGAAGCATAGTCAAGAGTCTAAGGGCACACATAGACCAATAAGTATATAGAGACTCACACCATGACGAGATGAATAAATTGACTCGTCATGTCTCAAGGCCGACCTAACATACTTGATTCTAAAACACAAGTACTGTGGTAGAGACTCCCACTGAAGGAGCATATGTCTTTAACTCTGCAAAAACTTGACACCGCACAATCTTAAGTCCAGTCACCCACTTATGGCATCTGACTTGAGTCCTCCAACTCCTCGCCCTTTTTGGGCGTCAAGTTGAGGTCTCATGTTTGGCTACCTCTTATCAGGCTACATGAAATTACTATAATTCATGTATATCTCGAACACATCGAGACGATTATAGACCACTTGTACACAAGAAATATGTCATACATAAGCTTGCAATATAATCTTCCAATAAGAGAAATTAGATGCATTAAATAGAGGTGGTCTAGAAGTAAATTGTCCCTCGCCTAGTGTAGAGCTAGTTGATGTCACTTACACTCTAGATGGTTAAATCTATTCATGGTTTGTATGTAGTTACAAATTTGTGAGTGACCTACGCTCTGATACCAATTGTAAGATCTGGATGGCACCAAGAGGGGGGATGAATTGGTGTATTAAAACTTTTTGACTCTTTTTCTTTTGTTAACCTAGATTAGTTATATCAGCGAAAGCATATAGATGTAAAATATAGACAAGTAGAAGAGCAGAGCAAAGAAAACAAACACGCAAGCAAACACGAGGTTTATTGATGAGGTTCGACCGAACTCCTGGCCTACGTTCCCGCTTCGGCCTTCTCAAACTTGAGATCTCCGGAGATCACTGAACTCCTTCTTCAAGGGCGAAGGCTCCCTTACAACTTCTCCTTTCTTTCTCGAGGACAAGGAGACAACCTCTTACAAGTTCACTCAGAACTCACACTCCCTTCTATCTTGGATTCTTCACTCGAATCATAGAAGGGGAACTAAGGCTTTTTCGCTCAAGCTCTCACTAGCTAATATGCCAAAGTTATTTCCCAAGACTCTTGGGATTACAATATATACTCTGCAATAACGACCTAATTCTCTCACTCAGAAAATTAGCCGTTAATGCAAGTACAATACCCTTCACCTACTCCTCGGTCGCCCGCTGCTCCTGCCT